>JBBPBX010005787.1:13409-41208 GCA_038048925.1 Garcialebias charrua | reverse complement strand
TTTCAGTTATGTTTGTGCCCTTAGCCACAAGACCGGCACAGGGGTCAGCTTAAGGTTAGCTTCTTCAAAGAACAATCTACACTGGCTACTCACCGCCATAACAAGGGAATGAAACCTGAAGCCCTCTCCACTAACACACCAGACCAACCAGTACCCCCACCCCCATCTTCATTGGTGTGTTTCTCCCACAGCCATTGTCAGCTGCAACCCAGCCGTCTGCTGCTTAGGTCACCCCCACCTCTCATGCACCAAAACACACACATACACAGTCACAAACACATGAGAAAGAAGACCGGCGTGCACAAACATGCCCCTTCACCCAGACAGACCGACAAACTAGCATTACCTCTGTCTCTGCTGATGCCTTCAGGGTCTCCTCATACAATCCTAGTAATAAAATCCAAACATTAAGGTAGTTTTGGTAGAACAATGTCAATAAGAGAACACAATTTAGCTTTACAGTGTGTTAATCTTTATGAATACAGTAATCTGCAAGTAGCATTTATCTAACACCAGTTAACAATATGCATAAGCAAAAACAGCATTTTCCAGTACTGATCAAGACACTAAACTGCAGATTATTTCTAAACACATTGCATGCCTTCAAAAAATATTCTCACGCACAAAAGTAAAGGAAAAAGAAAAAGAAAATGAGGATTCAAATTGTTTAGTGTGTGAGGTGTGTGAAACACATAACAAAAGATAAAAGAGGCATGTGAACAAAACCTACGCATACAAGATCATTTAAAACAGCTAAAGGCTGCAAATGGAGGCTCAGTAGGTTTTGTATCATACAACATGTATGACATTTATTACTCAGAAAGTTTAAACATGTCGTGATTAGCAAACCATGACACTAACGGACAATTTTCTGCTTTGTGTTTTACAAAGAACTGGCCAACATACAGTATGTTGCCTGACTCAAATATCAAAGTTTAGATTTTTCCGCGCTGTCATGAAAGCAACACCGGCCCAGCCACTCTGTCTCTCTCTCTCTTGCTCTCTCTCTGTCATGGACAGTTCTGATTGGTCAAAGAGACGCTCAGTCAGTTGTGGGCGGGGCCTGAGCCTCAGAGTCTGCTGCGCTCCACCAGCAGACAGATGCAGCTTCCCTCAGCGGCGGAGGAGGTCTCGGAGCAGCGGCGCTATGCAGCCTCCTCGAGCCGCCCTTTAACTCCCTCCCCGAGCCGTTCCGAAGGGAACATGGCGTGAGACGAGACGTGCGACGGCAACAAGCACGAAGCTGTTGGGAGTTTACTGGTCGCGAGCGGCGGACTGCGCTGCCTGCTGGAAGTTTACTGTTGTTTCTCCGTCGGGGTGTCCCGACGGCGGCGGCGGTGGCGGCGGCGGCTCTCTCCCCGGAGCGGTGTCCCGGGCCGCCCAGCCCCATGCAAAACGTAACGGCCCCTGGCGGCCCCGGCAACTCCAATGTCACCTGCTCCTGCAACTGCACGGCGTCCCACGCCCAGGGAATGGAGATATGTGAGTACCAGTTCCTCCTGAGCCCAGACCTGCGGGGTGGGGGAGACTTTAGTCTAGTCTGCTTCATCTGAACTCTCCTGGAGCCAGAAGAATGAATCCGGTTTAATACTACTGAAACCATCTTTTCTTACACCAGATCTAAGTTTGGACTAACAGGAACTTTGTTAATTTCACACACCTCAAGTTTTTCTAATCGTTTTTGTTTGTTTACATATTTACATGTATAGATACTTGTAATGAGCATATTTTAAAGTCCCTATATGTCCACACTTCCTGTGTGTTATTGTGCATATTTTCAGGTGTAATTTTGAGTGTTTTGACACCTCCACTATGACTAATGTAGCTCTTCAGGACTCTTCCCTGCTCTGTTTGGCCCTTCAGGCTGCACATATGCTGAGAGAGATTACCACAGAGGGTTAAATAGTTTGCCTGTCAGCCCAGACAGGAAACGCTGGAATGGTATGTTATGTCTGTCTGCCCTCTGAGCAGCCCGGAGAGAAACTATCATTATCAGCTCTGCCCTGCTGCTTGATCCACTGCAGATGTTCCGAGGCCCAACGTTCACACAAGCACATCTGTGGCAATGCAGAGGACAGACCATTCTCATGCGCTGTTTTACAATGCCAGCTTTAGAATAAGATCATCTTACTATAAGAATTGATCAACTTGTAGCCATTTTGGTTTACCTTGGAAATGGTGTGTTCAATCACATGCACTACCTCACTTGGAGTGCATGTGAATGTCTGTCTGCTACAAGCATGCTAAACTTTAGCTCATACTGTAATCTGCAAGAGTTTCTTTGCTATAGCCATTTTTGTCTTTTTTTTTTAAGGTCAGCCACCTTGAATATAGTTGACTCTGACAGTTGTAGATTTCCTGAATTTCTTTAAAATCCAGATATTTTGTGAACAGTACACAACAGATGCTGGCAGAAACATTATCGCCCTTTCGCCAGAGACGCCTCCACATAGCCAGAAAAGAGAATGTATGGAAAGACGGACAGTGACAAGTTGGAGACAGACAGAGTTACTGTGATGTGTAGTTTCCATCAGGGCTGTGGCTGGGCCTGGGCAACATGAGATGAACGCAGGATATTAGATTTAGATCTGGCAGTACTGTGTGGTTGTGCTGACGCCACATTGTAACCAAGAAGTAAGTGTGTGTATGTGTGTGAAAGAGCTTGTCTGGCAGGAGGGCTGGTGTTCCACTGCTCTGTGGCTGCGCAGCGCTGCTCGCCAGGAAAAATCCTCCGTCAGACATGAAGCGGTGCTGCACATATCTACTGACACAGCAGAGCCTAATGAGTTCATCCACAGGCACTGACAAACACTCGTGGACTAGCCTGCTGTGAAAGTACTGTAGTGTTTTTACTCCTGTGTGAAATATAAACCATTAAAGTAAAATAAATGTGTTGGTTCTCTGCATTTAACCCATCACACCTGAAGTACACCAGGTGGAGCAGTGGGCAGCTGTGTAAGCACCCGGGGAGGAATTAGGGATTACCGTATTTTCTATTGTATAGGTCGCACCTTTTTAATGGTTTTTTTCAAGGCCTGCGACCTATACACCAGTGTGACCTATATATATGGCTTGTTATCACTTTTGGCGAAACAAAATTTTAAATCCAGTTCATTTCACAATTACGTTCATTTATTAAGGAAAAGTTCAGCTCAGACACATATTTGCTATAATTTTTATCAAACAAATAATTGATTTTAAGTGTTAATCTTCTTAAAAGCCTTGCTGTGCGCTCCTGTGGCAGGCATTTGCAGCAGAGCTAAACGTAGGTGCGACCTATACACTAGTGCGACCTATACACCAGAAAATATGGTAGGTGTCTTGCTCAAGGAGACCATGACATGTGGGCATGGTGGGGAGTGTAACCTGTGACTTTCTGGTCCCAAATTGTTGGACAAATTCAAAAAACAACTCCCACACTCATTGTCTGCACATCTACAACCCATTAGCATTTGGAGCCAACTCCATTCAAGATGTCTGCCACACCTATACCTGTCGCGATAAACAATAAATCAATTAATCGCATGATACATGAAAATTATCGACCTCATCTTCATTTATCGACTTTCTACTGAAGACACTGGATGACAAATACATAGTTCCCATGTGACGTCACATCTGTGGAATTTCCGAGTGGACCCTCCCACAGGGAGGCAGAGCAGCAGTAAGAGCGCAGTCTAGTGGATGTCCATTTTTCACGTTGTTTTTTTTGTTAATTTCTAATTAATTGCAATGGTTACTTTGTGTTGGGTCAGTGGGTGTTCCAGTCGGGTAGACGTTTGGGCAACGCGCAGGTTTCACTTAATCAAAAAAAAAGTAAACGTGAAGGATTTATCTCATCGGAGAAGCTCACTCACAGCAGCTGACTTTTCGGATCTGCTCTGGAAGACGTCGTGCTTTTGGCCGGTAAACAAAATACAATATACAAAATACATAAATCATTTTGTGAAACAATGTCAGAACAATGTAACCCCCAATTTACACTACATGCGTTCCGGCTCCGGTCCACTCCGGTCCGACCTCCGCAGCAAATACGCACCCATTATAATCAATGAGAGAGTTTACACTGGCTCCGCACGGCAGCGACGAGCGGCGGCGAGCGGATGGCAGTCCGTCAAAATAGGATCCCATCCTATTTCTGCCGGACGCCGGAGCTGTGCCGGAGTCAACTTTCAAAGATTACATCGCACCAACAGGAAAAGGAACGAGCACAACATCCGTATTTACAAAATAAAATCACCACGGGCGGACTTTTATCCTAGCTCTATACGGATTTATTTGTACAAAAATGCTGTCAAACTATCATTTATGACTACACCTACAAACGCAATACAAGAAATAAATAAATAAATAAAGTATTTTATTCTGAAATGTAATAGATCACATCCTGTCGCTCAAACCATGTCCTGTCGCTCATATCTCAATGCAAAAAACAATCAAACAGCGAGGCAGTCTCTACTGTTGTTCTCCTTCTTCCACCGAATGAATTGTTTTGTTCTGACTTCATTATTTATCACTTGATTTATCGCGCGATCTCGCAATTCCCACGCATGCGTCTCGGAGCAGCGCATCCAGGCAGACCTGAACTGAGCGGAGGTAGTGTAAACTGGACTTTGAGACGCTCAGCTGCAACCTGCGGGGCGGAGCCGGAACGTATGTAGTGTAAATTCCGGGTCAGAGTACAACTGTCTGTGTGTTAGAGCTGTTTTTTTTTTCATTATTTAGCAACACCATCTTGCTGTGGTTAGCTTAGCATCTCGCTAACGCGACAACAGCCTCCTCACGGTCTCGCCGGTCCTCTGGGACCGGCGGGGAGACCGCCCCAGTGGGGGAAGGAGGACGGGAGCCAAGTCGTGCGGGCGACGCGTCGGTCCCATGGGACGTGCCCCCGCGGCCGCGACGGATCCACGCTGTCCGACCTGAGCTCCTGCGAGCCTCCGTGCGATGGACCCTCCGCTAACGCGACATGCTAACTTCCAACACGGTAACACTCAAAGTGCTGGTCCTGGTCCGTGTTCAGCCTGGACTGTTTGTGCTGGCTGTGTGTTATTTTAGTTAAACCTTTATTTAGTTGGTTAGATATGATTGAGACAGTTTACACATCTTTTTTGGATTTAAAAATGTGAAGCTCTGCGCTGTGAAGCCGGTGTGCGCTCCTCGTAGGAATTAAATAATTAATGATATCAGAGTAACTACTTTGTGACAAGTTGTCAGCTTCGTCTGCCATGATTTCTTTTTCCAACTCATTTAACTCTGACCACTGCCAGCCTTGGTGAAGCTAGTAATGTATTTAGCTGTGGTAGCTCGAGTGCGTTTGTCCGCCATTTCTGCCTTTACGAGTGGCGAAAAACCCGGTATTGCGCAATACTCGCCACTGTGTGGGAACTATGTATAGTTCAACTCCGGTGCTCTTCACTGACACCTCCCTTTCTCTTTAAAATCTGTTTTAATCATCTGAAACTACGCTTTTGGACGATTAAAAGCAGCTAAGCTACGAGCTAAGCTAACAGGCCGAACTCGGGAATAAACCTCCATCTTGTCGAAGCTCCAAAATTCACAGTTGAAACCTTTGTGTAAAAAGTTGTTTTTCTCTGCAAAAAGAAGTTGAGAACTTGTTTACTGTTTTTTTTTTATTAAAGCTGTGTGAAAAATGTTATGCTAAAGAGCTCAAACCACACCAAGCGTCCACCATTTTGAGAACCGAAAAAATGAAGATGAGACAGCCCATGTCATGTCAAGGGGCCTCCCTCCCACTTTCTTAAAGAGACACGTTGCTCGCTCCCTCACTATCCATCCTTCAGTTCTTATACTGCCATCTGGTGGTCAACCAAAGGTACTACATGCAAAACAAAACATTTCTTCTTAAATTTGACAAGAATTCCTAATTATTGTCAAATTTCAAATATAATCGTTTATTGCCATAATTTCTGAGACAATAAATCACCCAGCAAAATTTGTTATCGTGACAGGCCTAACCACAGCTAATCAACTGTAGCTAACCAAACGATGCCTATAACACACCAGTTTGACCAATAAATGAGCTAAAACCTGGTGTGGTGGTGGCTGAGAGTCATCTTCAACACACACTCTGAGAGCTAGTATGTCTCTCAAAATCTGACGTTACTGAATGCGGTCATGCATGACACTATTTACAAGTCTAACAAGGTCGAGTCAGGTCCTCTGGATGGAGTCTTCTTGTTGAAACGTTTCATCTTTTGTCCAACAGACATCTTCAGTCTCTAATGGATAAAAGGTGAAACGTTTCAACAAGAAGACTCCGTCCAGATGACCTGACTCGATTTATCTGCCTGGATTATTGAGCAGCATCAGATTATTCACAGCTCTTCATGACAACCTTAGTCTAAAACTCCGACATGAAAGGTGGCGAGGAATATGCATTCCTTTGTATTTCCAGTAAACTCCTCACCAGTTGGAGGGGAGCTTCATTCCCAGTGATGTGATGTAGCTGTATTCTGCTGTAGCGGCCGCCTGGGTTGAAAAGGGCTCTTGTTTGTTGGTCGTGTTGTCATGCAGACTCTGCAGGACTGAATAATGCAGCTCATGCTCTGATGATTTATCTGGCTGAAGAAAAGAGCTTGTCTGCCTTTTTTCACCCCTCTTCCTTTAAACCAGAGCAAACCCTCTCACTTGTGTGTTCCTTTTTTATTTAGAAAGGGAGGAAAACTAAAAAGGACTCCAAGCACAGAAGGCTTACGATGCTAATGGTGTGCCATGGTCAGGATCTGAACCTTGTCCCACTCACTAGCCGTGTTTCCATCAAGGTTTCTAGATGCGCATTTTGAAGTATTGCAGCAGAAAAACTTAATGGAAACGGCAAAATGCGAATTTACTTCCTCAAATTTGCCAAAAAGTTGATACGCTTGCTTGAGGTGGTTTTTGGGATCTTCGAAAATGAGCAGATGCGCAAAACGACAGATGGAAACAGATTTGTCAAAGTCAACTTTATTGTCAGAACTGCAATATGTACAGGACATACACAGGACCGAAATTGCGTTTCTCTCAGTCCCTCGGTGCAACAGTAACCATCTAAACACTAAACACTAAAACATTTAATACACATAAGCATAAAATAGTAAAAAAGTGTAACACTGTCCTGAGTTTTTTCATAATAGTATAAAAGTATGAAAATTTACACCAACACTGAAACACCAAACACCCAATGAACATAAGCATAAAATGAAATAATAAAAGTGTAATACTGTCCTGAGTTTTTGCATAGTAGTATGAAAAGTATAAAAACGTAAATCTATAAAATAAACTGAAGTTTCTAGCGTTGACATTTGCAAAGAGTGGCACAGCAGCATATAAGTTAATGTACACAGTATATGTATGAGGTAGTTGATGTTGGTATAGAGGCAAAGTGGCATATGCAGTGAGGCACATAAGGCACATTTGGCATCCTTAGATAAGGCTAGTCAGAGAATGCTGTATATGTATCTGCAGTAGTGTAGATAAAAGTAGTGTAAATGTAAACAGTAGTAATAAATGTAAAGCAGTAGTAATAAATGTAAACAGTATTAATAAATGTAAACAGTGAATGTAAACAGTAGTATGACTATAGGCAGTAATGTAATACAAACATTAGTGCAAATATGAGAAGTAGTGCAAACTGAATGAACACATGACCGAGAGTTTAGTGAATAACCCGTTTGATGACACAGAGTCCAGTGTTAAAAACTTTGTGTTGAGTGGTAATGTGTGAGAAAGTTTTTTGTGTTAAGGCAGTTCAAATGGGAGGGGAGGCAGAGCAGGCAGAGTGTTTAGCATTCTGACTGCCTGATGAACAGAGCTGTCTCTCAGTCTGCTGGTACGAGCCTGGAGACTCCTCAGTCTCCTCCCTGATGGCAGCAGTCTTATGCCTCCTACCCACCGCCCCCGGCGTCGGGCGGCCGAAGCGGCCGGATAACACCGGTTTACATTCAAAGTCTATGGAGGAGACGCGTGGAGTCACGGGGAACAAGGAAGCGGCGAGATTCGAGTGATCGAAGCGGCGCGACGGCAGCCTGCACACGCACGCGCGCGTCGCCGTCGAGCCGCAGACGTCCCAAATGTTGATCTCTGGCGGCTCGACGCATCCGGCAAACAGTCGGGAGAGCCTCGCTATCTGATTACACAACCACAACGGGACTTTTTTCGGACTTTTTAAACTCACCGGATCCAGCCTCCAGGAATTGGAACCAAACTCCGGTAAGAAACGTGGCATTTTTACAGTTGCTGCTGACAGGCTGCTGTACTCTCCAGTGTAGATCACCCCAAACATAAAAAAAAGTTTTAATCTCATCGAAGACCGTCGGAGGTGCAGTTAAAACAACAACTGAACCCGGAAAACAAGCCAGAGACCCCTCCCTCTGCTACCCCCTAGTGTACGTCATCAGACGGTGTTCAGTGGTTCAGTGGGACCGTGACCAGCGGCAAAAAGGGGACGGCAGGAGCGTTTGCAGTTGTGCGGTGGGTAAGAGGCATAAAGCGGCTGTGTAGTGGGTGTGTGGGATCACCTGCCATGCGGTGGGCTTTCCGAGTGAGGCGTTTGCTGTGTAAGTCCTGCAGTGAGGGCAAGGAGGTGCCGACGATCTTCTCAGCTGCTTTCACGATGCGCTGGAGGCTCTTGCGGCAGGATGCAGTGCATGCACCAAACCACACAGTGATGCAGCTGGTCAGGACACTTTCTATGGCACCTCTGTAGAAGGTGCACATGATGGAGGTTGAAGCTCCAGCCCTTTTCAGCTTGCGGAGAAAGTAGAGGCGCTGGTGAGCCTTCTTCGCCAGTGCTGCAGTGTTCCTGCTCCAGGACAGGTCCTTTGAGACGTGCACTCCCAGGAACTTGGTGCTGTCCACTCTCTCCACTGCGGTGCTGTTGATGGTCAGAGGGGCATGTTGTGCATCCCTCTTCCTGAAGTCCACGACAATCTCCTTTGTCTTCTCCACGTTGAGAGTGAGATTGTTGTGTCCGCACCACAAGGCCAAGCGGCTCACCTCATTCCTGTAGTCCGTCTCATCGTTGTTGCTGATGAGACCTCATGCCGGCTTAGTTCTGCCGTAGCGAACATTTACGTCATGTGACTGATCAGCTGTTTCCGCTCCGGACAACATGTAACATCGCTAAAACTAGTTGGCATGACAGAATAAATACAACTTGCCCGATAGCAACACATTCCTGAAATATTCTCTCCATTTTGCCGAGATGTGTGGCCGGGTTCTGTTTTCAACCGCTACTTCCTGTTTACTGTAGACATGCGTAACGCTGACGTCTGACGTAATGACGCTGACGTCTGACGTAATGACGCTGTGCGTGGCCCGGTAGATGCGATTCAAGCCAGTTGATGGAAACACTTCTGCTTCGCATTAATTCGTATTTACATATTTGCGAGATTTCAAAAATTAGCTCAAAATTCGAAATGAAAATGGATAGAAACACGGTTACTGGGATCTTCGTGTAGGACTTGAAAGGCAGGAACTTGTTAACATTTTTTTTTTTTTGTATTGTAGGTGTGCTATAATACAGTTCTGAGGTCAACTGTATGTACAGGTGCATATAAAAATGTTACATCGTGAAAAAGTTCAATTTTGTTGCTCAATCGTTTAAAGAGCAACTAAACCCCGGTCTAAAAACGTGTTTACGGTGACCCCTATGGGGTTGAACAGAGGAATTGCACCTTAATTTTCTAAAGTACAAAACGATCTGAGTGATCAACCCTTTTATAAAGGGCGGCCGTGGCGTGGTGGTAATGGCAGTTGTCCCCCAATCGGAAGGTTGGCGGTTCGAATCCCGGTTCCCCACACCATGTGTCGTTGTGTCCTTGGGCAAGACACTTAACCCCGGGTTGCTCCCGGTAGGACTGGAAAGCACCTTGCATGGTAGTCTGCCGCTACCGGTGTATGAATGTGTGTAGCACTTTGAGATTTTCACTAATGAAAAGTGCGTTATAAATTGAATTCATTATTATTATTATTATTATTATTATTATTATTAATTTTCTTATTGGTCAAGGACGTTCACTCTGACGTGTCTTGTACACTCTGACATCACAAAGGTGGTTCAAGCAGAGCCAATCCCCTGCAGAGATGAGAAGGTCCTGCAGCATTCATACCTTATATGGAAGTGCCACATTTCACTCCTGACAAGCGGTTTTATTTTTCATTTTTTCCCCATTTTTTTAAGCCTTTGGTTTTGGATGGAATGGGTGGAATAGATAAATACATCTACATGTTTATCCTTTGTTGTTGCTTGGTGTATGTTGTTGGCTAGAGGTTTAATTTGTTTTAGGTTGTTGCTGGTGGAGGCGTGAACAAAAGCACAACTCTACCTCCACCCCTCCTTGTCTCTCTACACGCCCATTTTCAGGGAGATTTTCAAACTGCTTCAGGGGGAAGAGGTACTTTTAGGTTGTTGCTGGTGGAGGCATGAACAAAAGCACAACTCTACCTCCACCCCTCCTTGTCTCTCAACACGCCCATTTTGATTGTGATTTTGAATCTGCTTAGGGGGAGGAGGTACCTTCTCAGCCTGTGTTTAGTTGTTCTTTAAAAAATGAAACTACATATATTCATTACACACAGAGTGGGATATTTCAAGTCTTTATTATATTTTAATGATTATAACTTACAAATAAAGACAAACCAACATCCAGTGTGTCAGAAAGTTAGAATATTCCACAGCCAGATGTTGGTCCCTTTGTCAGTGTGGACAGGAGTCAAGTCCTGCTGGAAAATGAAACCAGCATCTCCATGAAGCTTGTCAGCAGCAGGAAGCATGAAGTCTCTAAAATGTCCTGCTAGATGCAGCATGGAGTGGACTTCAGAGAACCCAGTGGACCAGAACCAGCAGAGGACATGGACCCAAACCATCCCTGACTGTGGAAACTTCTCTCTGGACTTGAACAACGTACAGTACTGGGACCTTGATTTATAAATGACATGGACATTTACTTTAGTCTGAAAAGAGGACGTTGGACCACTGAGAGACAGTCCAGGTCTTTGTCTCCTTCTGATGTTGTCTCTGGTTCAGGAGGCTGGATTGGAGGAGTGATACATTTGTAGCTCATGTCCAGGAGTTCATCAGCTGATCAGGGTGAGAGAGCAGGAGTTTATAATACTGAACCGCTAAACAATATTCTCATTTTCTGACACACTCAATGTTGGCTTTTCATTAGGGATGTCCCGATCAGGTTTTTCTGACCCCGAGTCCGAGTCTTTTAATTTGAGTATTGGCCGATATCGAGTGTCCCGATCCGATACTTCTAAAATACATTTTTAAAATGAAGGGAAAAAAAAGAAACAGATCCAGATGTCCCTTAATTTTTATTTTATTTACCTTAACATTTAACAGAGTACTTCTGTGAGGTAGATTGAACAATCAAGTACCGTATTCTCCGGCGTATAAGTTGCACCTTTTTGCCTACATTTCTAAGCCCTGCGACTTATAGGCCGGTGCGACTTATACGTCGATTTTTCCAATATTTTGGTCATAATTTGACTTTGGTCAAAAACTCCAAAAATGGTGCAGTACCAGTTTCGGCCGCTATGGGCGCTAAGAAACCCTTTATAGTACCTACACTGTTGACATCTGCCTGGTCCAAAAATGGTGCAGTACCAGTTTCGGCCGCTATGGGCGCTAAGAAACCCTTTACAGTACCTACACTGTTGACATCTGCCTGGTCCAAAAATGGTGCAGTGACACAGAAGATGAAGACTTCAATGGTTTTGAATAAATAAATAAAAACCATAAAATAAATACAGTATCTGTTTCTGTCATCATTTTAAACTGAGACACGTTTTTTACTGTAATGTCAGCTAATAAAAATATATTTTTATGTGTTTATCTTTAAAGATAAATGATGAAAGACACAAAATATACAAAAATTATGTTCATTTATTAATGAAAAGTTCAACTAAGACACATCAAACAAAATACTGTAGTTTTTATGTGATAATCTTGTCAAAAGTCCTTCCAAACAATTTGGCAGCCAGTCCAAAATAATGTTCATTTATTAATGAAAAGTTCAACTAAGACACATCAAACAAAATACTGTAGTTTTTATGTGATAATCTTGTCAAAAGTCCTTCCAAACAATTTGGCAGCCAGTCCATTTTGGGCAAAACACCAGTTCACGTGAGGTGCGACCTATAGGCCGGTGCGACTTATAGGCAGATGCGACTTATACGTTGATTTTTCCATTTAATTGGGCATAATTAGGTTGGTGCGACTTATACTCCGGTGCGACTTATACGCCGACGAATACGGTAATAAGATTTTTTTTTTTTTTAATTCTTCACATTGAAGTTTAGTGCAACAGTATGAAATAAAAATGTCTAATTTAAAATAAGCAGCTCAACTTAAAATACTCAGCAGGCATGTAAACAAATAAACTTAAAGTGTCAGTGTTATAAAATAAGGCTGTGAGGTAGCTTGAACAATCAAGTAATAAGAAATAAATTCTTCACAATGAAGTTTAGTGCAACAGTATGAAATAAAAATGTCTAATTTAAAATAAGCATCTCAACTTAAAATACTGAGCAGGCATGTAAACAAATAAGAAACTTAAAGTGTCAGTTTTATAAAATAAGGCTAGTAACATGCTTTTCTGAACAGCACTCCTTAACTCTCCTCCTGTGGCTTCACAGAAGGAAGTGTATGTTTTTCTTTATTAGATAAATATAAATATAAAGTCTCTTGCAGCGTGAGCTGGCTCGTCTTCGGCTGGGTTGTCTGGTTAAACTCTGTGTATTGTGTCGGGTGTTTGTTTCTGATGTGCCTAATTAGGTTTGTTGTGTTAAATGCACCCTTTTCCTTACCTCCTCTTGAAATACGAACTTTACATATGTCACAGTTTGCAAACGCAATATCTTTGTCATCCACTTTAAAATATCTCCACACGACAGACATCGCTGCCTCCACGTCAAGTTAATGCTGCGTTCCGCTTCTTTTTTACGACAGTCACTGCTTTACGGCAGGCACTGCTGCAAAACTATTGTGCATGTTTTGTTCCGAGACAATTTGACTCTGTAACACAACATACAGTTAATATAATATTCCCGTTTGTGTTTAGAATAAATATACACATATATATCCGATCCCTGATCGGTGTGTAACGCCCGATTCAAGTCGAGTCTGAAATCACGTGATCGGGACCGATTTCCGATCATGTGATCGGCTCGGGACATCCTTACTTTTCATTATTTGTAAACAATAACCATCAAAATGACAAGAAATAAATTTATAATGAATCTATGAGTTTCATTTTTTGGAATGAATGACAACAACAAACAAACTTTTTCATTACTGTATAGCATTTAAATTTTTTGAGCTGTGCCTGTATGCTTTCTTAAAGCTGCACTATGTAACTTTCTGTAGAGCACAGAACTTAGAAATATTTTCAACAGGCAAAGCATTCTGATCCCTCCCCCTCAGAGCCATATATGGCTCTGAGGGGGAGGCTCTGCTGAGATTCAAATTCAAGCTCTGTTTTTATTGGCTGATTCAAATTCAAGCTCTGTTTTTAATTGGCTGGTTACAAACTCTGTTTTTATTGGCTGTCATTGTCCTGGTCACTCTGTGTTTTTAGTGTTTTTATAAATGCTGATAGAGAAGCAAGGGGACTATAGTTTTTTTCAGAGATTACTTTGTCTAACATCAGTTTGTCAGTAGATAGTGACAGAGTGAAGAAATATGTTAAAAATATATTGTTTGAAAAGTTACAGACTACATTACAATCTTACATACCCCAGCTTTAAGCTTTGACTTCCACAACTGTCAGATGGGTCAGGCTATTAACTGGTTTGGTCCCAATGTTCTGTTATAATGTAGTGAGGCTACAAGCAAACAGCTTCCACTTTGAAGGCACTGATAACTCCTGCTGCACTCAGCCTTTTCTTTCTGAGGGAAAATACTCACATTTACTTGAACTTAATGCAACATTTCTTTCAGTCCACCCTGATAATGTTGTCCTGATGCAGTTTATGTCAAACCACTGAACAAACAAAACGATTAAATTGCATATCACCCACTGCCTTTAACACCGGAATTTTAAACCAAGATTGTCTTATGTTAGGAAATGACAGCGTTTTAGGCATTTTGGTCAAACTTCAAAAATAATTTTATGAATCACATTTGAGATGTAGCTTATGATGTCTTAATCACAGTAAGTGTTGTTAGCTGCAACCAAACCAATTTTGAAAACTGTTGATGACTGAATTGAAGTCATCTCTGTTTCTTTTTAAGGTCATTTTAGCTGTGGCACCTATCTTGACTCCAAAACCTAATCATTGTTTTAAGGTACTGTATTTTCCGGTCTATAAATCGCACCTTTTTGCCGAATTTGCATGCCCTGCGACTAATAGAGAGGTGAAACTTGTTTATGGATTTTTTCCCCATATTTTTAGACCAATTTTTGGCTCAGATATGACAATTTTTCATTTTGGCAAAAAATGGTGCAGTACCACTTTCGTCCGCTAGGGTACACCGACCGTTCCCACCTCATGTGTCCGACGGCAGCCTCCTCTGGTCAGACTGACTCTGTCGCAGCCCGGCCTCTTGCTCTGGAGCTCTGACACTTCCAGAGAGTCCACCGACCGTTTCCAGCTCATGTGTCCGACGGCAGCCTCCTCTGGTCGGACACACTGGCTGTGTCTCAATTCATGGGCTGGGTCCTCATGAGTGCGCATTTGTCGGCCGCATAAGTCATTGCCCCGCGCGGAGGACTGTCCCAATTCGAAGACTCCTCCTCATGCGGCCGAGGAATGCAGCCTACTTCCTGCCGAAATCGAAGGATGCATCCGTGGAACCTTCAAGACGGAGGCTATCCCAGAATTCATAGCGCCAGCAGAGATTTCGCGGGGGGGTGGGAATTTCTGCGTGCAGAGTTGGGGCTGCTGCGAGTTGTTGAGTCATCAGCTCGTTCTGACAACAACCTCAGCGCGAATATTCATTCAACCTTTATTTAGTCATCTCAAACAACCTCAGCGCGAATATATCTCATTAAAATTTAACTACAGAAACGACTAAAAAAACGTGTTAGCTGAATATATATTAGTGTTTCTGAGTTTACTGTTTTTGAAGAACTGATTACAAATCAGATTATTTTACACGTGCGTAGCAAGGATTTTCTGAAGGGCAATCTGTTAAAACCCAGAGTGGATCTATGAAAAGCAAGTTGCCAAGTAGCTCTAATGGTAAAGCATCCTGTGGTTGGCGCAGAGAGCTTTTTCTCGAAGCTGGTTCGAATCTCACTCGGTACGGTCAAAACTTATTTTACATTTGTCTTTCATTGGATAAAAAAAAAGGAGTTTCACAAACTCCTTCCTTTTAATCTCAGTCCTCATTTTTTTATCCAATAAAAGACAAACGTAAAATAAGTTTTAACCGTACCGAGTGAGATTCGAACCAGCTTCGAGAAAAGTATCTCTGCGCCAATCGCAGGATGCTTTACCATTTGAGCTACTGGGCAACTTGCTCTTCATAGGTCCACTCTGGGTTTTAACAGATCGCCTCCCATAAGCTGATTTGTAATCAGTTCTTAACAAACAGTAAACTCAGAAACACTAATATATATACATGTATTCAGCTAACTAATATATTTTAGCGGCGTCCCTTCTCTTTCCACACACACCAAGTGCGCACACAAGAACTTCCCACCCACTTCAAGAGAACGCCCCACCCACTTCAATGCCAGCTCTCCTGAAGGCTAGACCGTCCCATTTCAGCAGTTTCGCTCAGCCCACACGGTCTTGTGAGTGCGTGGCCTACTCGGCCCAGCTAGGCTGGGTCCTCATGAGGATGCAGCCCCTGAATTGAGACACAGCCACTCTGTCGCTGCCCGGCCTCCTGCTCTGGAGGTATGAACTACTGTTAGCTGTGTTTGTTAGCAAAAACGGTTACTATTTATCTAAATAACTCATGAACTACAGGACAGATTTTTATGAAACTTACAGAAAGTAATTACTTGGTGGTCATTTACAAACTTTTAGCTGTTGGAATTGTTTGAGATAAAATTCGATGTTTTAAGAGCGTAAATGTGTTGCGGGTAGCAATGTTGTTTTTCTGGCTACTATTTACCAAAATACTGTAGCTCATAAACCACATGGCAGATTTCCTTTAAACTTACAGAAAGTCATTACTTGGTGGTCATTTACAAACTATTAGCTTTTGGAGTTGTTTGAGCTAAATTTAGATTTATTTATAATTTATTTTCGTAGCGCGTGACCGTTTGGAAGACGTCAAAGCGAAACTATTTAAATCCAGCAGATTTAACCATTACTGTACGTGAATTTATTAAGGGACGGTTAAGCTAAGACACATCTTTGCTATAATTTTCAGCAGACAAATAATAATTTTTACCGTGTTAATCTTGTGAAAAGTCCTTCCGTGCATGCTTTTGTGGCCGCCATTTTCAGCAGGGCAAATGACGCGCTGACGCGTCGCGTAGCGGTGACGCATAATAGATGCAACTTAAATAAAGGTGCAACATGTTTATGGATTTTTCCAATTTATTGCCAATAATTGGACAAAGCGACTTATAGAAAGGTGATAGTTATCAGGCGGAAAATGCGGTATATCCTATTATTATTTCCTTTTAAGCTTCATACAAATCTGTCCAGTGTCTTACAGGATATTTTACTAACAGACAGAGCTCATTTTACAAAATTTCACACATCGATTTTGCACATTTTGTTGGTCCTTCCTGTAAAACTGACTTGAGTTATAGCCATTTTTGTAGCAACCATCTTGAATTGGATTGGCTCCAAATGTTAACCAGCTACAGTATAGGACATCTAATGATTACTTTCCACAAATACCATAAACATTTTTTTACACTGGTTCAAAGGATATTTTATTAACAGGTTGGCACAAACATGGAAAACACATAAAACTAAACAAGAAATAAAAAGTAAACTCAATCATCCAGGTAAATAATTCACCAAAAAAAGTCACATCAGGTCATCTGGACAGATTCTTCTTGGTTGAAACGTTTCGTTTTTCATCCGAAAGACTTCATCAGGCTGAGGCCTGCCACCACTTTAAATAATCCTTGGACCGTTTGATGGTTACAGACATACGGTAGGGGTGGGCGATATTACCAAAAAATGATATCACGATATATTTTTTGAAATACCCCGATAACGATATCAGACGATATTTCACAACAGTCACCAGAATACAAAAAAAATATTCATATTTAACAAGCAAAAATATATATACCGCACCAGCCGCCACTGAGGTGTGCGGTAATGACTATTCTAACACTTTAACACATTTTAAAAGAGCATACAGTAAATAAAAATAATAATTTCTTACTTTAAGCGGCAGCTTCTGTCATCAGTTTGCTGTTAGCTCCAGCTGTTAGCTCCAGTTGTTAGCACCGCTGCGTTACGTCTGAGCTTCGCAGCTTTCTGTAGCACCACGCAGTTTAAACCCTTTACAGAAGGACTGTTAGTATCCTAACTTCATACAGTTGGAGACAGAAAAAGTTTTAATGACTTACCGACGCCGCAGTCTGTGCGCGCCGCGTTCAGCTGTTAGCATTTTAGCCCCCAAACCCGCAGCTCCGGGCAGTCCGGTTTAGCTGCACGCACCTCCTAAAAGGTTGTCGGCTTTATTATTCCAAGTTAGCGCGTTGTCCCCCGATGTCTTCGGCTTCCAGTCCGACATCGAGGCGAGCTCCAGGGACCTCTGATCGCTCAAAGCCGGCTGCCCGGTGAAGCTACGAGGATGCAGCTATGAGGCTAATGCTAGCTCGTTCCTCCTCCTCGGGTTCGGTGTGCGCGCGCATGCGTATTAACAAAATGTAGGGCATCTCCACATGAAGGCAGTCTCCACGGAACACCGGCTGCTGTCTGCTGCTTCACGCGGTCCGCGTTCCTCCACAAAACCACCGTTATCGCAAAGTGACGCAGTCAAATGACGTCATCATAGGATGCCGCGATATAATTTTTTTCACCGGTGTCAAAAAATCCACCGGTATTATCGTAGACGAGACGATATGGCCCACCCCTAACATACGGTACTAGTGCATGTGTGTGTGGAGGTCCTGGTGCCCATTGTTCCTGTCTTTGTGACTGAAAGTGTTGTGTGACAGATGAAACCTGCTGCCTCAGGAGTCTGTATCTCTGCCATGTTGGTCTGCTGCTGGCAGCTTGGCTCTCCTGTCAAAAACCTAAGACCAGGCTGACTACCCCCCCCCCCCCTTCCAAAAGCAAATGTATACATTTGACACACATACGCTTTCATTCTGATACACGCACAAACACGCACCGCGACATAGACAGGCGCTCTTAGGCTCAGCCAATATTTACCCTTCAGTCTCTTGCCAGGAAGCCAGTCCAATCTCACTAATTCTTTGTTTGTTTAGGAATTATTGTTTTTTTCTTTTTCTTTGTTTTGTTTTAGTAACTTGTTTATTTTGTATAACTTTTCAGAAAATATTAAATTCATTAATTTAAGGCCCCACCACCCATCATACCAGAGGTTTAGACAAAGACCAAATGCTGAGAAATGAAGTTGTCAGTTTGGTCAAACCTTGAAAATATCGTTATGCACAATATTTCCCTGGTGTGTTGGTGCTTAGAACGACTCTGTTACCACCACTCCAAATTATAGCTCATTAATTGTAAAACTGGCTTAAGTTATTGCAATTTTTGTGTTTGCTAAGGTCAGTTAGCTGAGGTGGCTATCTTGAATTGAATTCTGAAGTTAATAGTTTGTAGATGTTCAGCTAATGATTAATTTCTGGAAGTTTAATTAATTAAAATCCATCCAGTGATTTGGATACTGTAGTTTGCTAACAGTACAAACAAACATGCAGACACAAAATAATTGCTTCATTGTCACCATTGGCAGCAGGTGATGATGAAATCCTAAAAGAGTGTTGTGTGAAAAAAAAAAAACTTTAAAGTATGTGGATAAGAGAAAACAGTTTTACATTTTGGAGCTGGAGTTGGAAAGGCAAGAAAAAAACATTTCCAGGAACTTTCTTCCCCTCACGGATGAATTTCTTTTGTTATCCCAGCTCTTGTAATTAATCTCACAGGGAATTTCTGCTCTTGGTCTCTCAGTGGAGTCTTAAATAATCTGCCACTTTTCCCTAACAGAGGGTTTACAGTGGTGAACCACTTGGAGGCGTTAAGAAAGAGTTCCTTGTTTAATAGAAGGGGCTCGGTTGCAGACTGGTCCCTAGACCCAATTTTTACACGTCTAAAACTGACCTGCAGTCAGTTTCTGGGTAACTTTAGCTCACTTTCTGTTTTAAAGAGCTCCACAAACATGGCTAGATTGAAAAGACATTTGGATTCCTAATGACTGTAGTGTACGTAACTACTCAAGTTTTTTTTACTCACATTTCTGTGACATGCATCATCTCACTTATGAAGAACTGTTGCTGTTCATTGCCTGATGCACTGAGTGTAGATTTAAAATATGTCTACCATTGTTCTACACTTTGTGAAAAAACAATTAGCTGGAGAACCATAAAGCTAATTAGCAAGTCATGATTTTGTGTGTGTGTGTATGTGGGGGGGGTGTTGCTTTGTTTGTGTCATACCTGCAAACGTTGCTTTTCGACAAAAATTGCTGATTTCAATCAAAAATACATCATTTATGTGACTCACCTAGACCCAAAGAGTTTTTCCAGGGTGGGGGTGGAGGGAGAAGGATCAGAGGTGTGGTAGATGGCATAACTTCCCATTGACTGGACGTGCGTATCGCGCTATGTAAGTCGCGCTAGCTAGGTTACAACCTGTGCTTTCAACAATTCTTGCGCTAGCTCATAAGCGCTAAGCTAGCACAGAAGCACTAAGCTAGCACACTTATGTAGTGCTAGCTAAGCGCTATGTAAGTGCCAACAGTTGTCGACCGCGGGAGAGGCGAGGGGTTAGGATGTACAGGACCTGCCCCCCTGACTACAGGCGCAGGGTTTGCCACCTTTTTCATCCCTTGTGAGTATGCAGTTGTATCAGTTTGACCATATGTTTAATTTTCTAAGGAGATGATTTTTAGATGTGTGGTTTTGTACAAGAGGAAAATGACTAAAATCCTGTCACAATCAGTTCATAGCCACTCTCTTAGGATACTTTCGGGTCATTCTGCGTTGAAAATAGTTTTTTGATTTTCAGTGGTCGGCACAGTTCCTCTAATTTGCTAATAGTGGAACTAATTGTTCATTTAGCAGGTTAGCATTTTCCCTATAACCAACTTTGGAAACTGTTAGGGGAATTAGCTTCAGTTAAACTAGGTTTTGTCACCTTTAATTCTGCTAACAAAATTCACAAGTTTTTCCTGTTTGGTGTGGTAGTTTCATGAAGAGTTTGTTGGTCACGCTATTGGCTGACTGTGAACACGTGACAATAGGTCAATGCAGCTTTAACTGGAAGGAGACAAATACTTGACACAGACTGAGTGACAGTCGTGTTGGTGGTTAGAAGTTTAGTGTTGGCTTCCGCTAATTTTTTAACCTGTTTAGCGGTTTAACATTAGCGAAGCTAATTTTTTTGTTAGTGGAATATGGGTTAGCAAAGCTAACTTTTTGGCCACTGTTGATTTTTAACAGCTTGGGGTTCCAATTACTCTATCAACAACAAAACAAAGACAACAATAAATAAATAAACACGTTTAAAACACCAACTGTTTAAAAATCTGACCACGTTAAGACCAAACATTTTGCAATGTGCAACAGCTATAAAGAAGCTGTTCAGCTGTTCCTTTTATGCAAATGCTAAAGTCCATCATAATTCAGTTTTTACAGAAGAAGTATGGATGGAAGTGTTGTCCTTGTTTGGATTGAGTGTCCCTTTGTGTTTGTACAGTGCCTCTCACCAGTGTCCAGGATGTTTACCCATTTATTATACCATGTTAGCACAGCAGGACTAAGATTTGTCATGGCTTTTTTTTAGCATCTTTTTCGTGTGTATTTTTGCATTGAATCAACTTGACGACCGTTCAGTTATTTAAAACTCAAAGCTCTTATCTGGTGGCTCTGTCTGAAATTAAAGTGACAATCCTTAGAGCTACAGATTGTCAGGAAATCCAACCCAGAGCTTTAGTTTGGCTTCTTTTAGCTGCACCAGGTATTGTAAGACAACAGCTTCCAAAGTCCAGAGTGTAATAAATGTGTTGTTGTCCCTACACTTATTCTAGCACCACTCTTCCTCTTCAGCTCTACAGCCCCAGCAGTTTCTTTGCTGGCTGCCAGGACTCTCTTTGTGTCTAGATTTTGCACCCCCAACACACACACAGTTACCAGACCTCCTCCCTAAGTTCCCAAAATGCCCTTGGGACTAGGGCAGATTTGTCGTTCTAGTGTGTTTAAATACAGGCCATCCGTCAAGTATGTGTGCAGTGGTGATGGTTTTTTGAGTGGGGGTTGGGGGTAGTAGTAGTCTGGCGTCTCGGTCAGCATCTATTTACACACTGTTGTACTGTCTGAGATGTTAAAGAGCTTGTCTGTATCTGAGGCAATGCTTGGGACATCTTACAGTCAACCAAGACGTTGTCCAGACACACTGCCAAACCATATAAGGCAGCTTTTTTTCCACCTCCTTTCTTGTTGTCGATTTGTTTTTTCCCAGACTTCCGACAAATGAAACAGTTGGCACATTTATTACTCTTTGTAAACCCCTCATGCTTTGAAATTACAAATGGCACAATGCTTCGTACGAAGCAAAACGAGCCAAAAACAAAATCAGAAATGCTGTACCGCCTGCTGTTTAGTCAGATTTCTGTTAATCCATTTGTTTTTGTGAGCAGGAACACCCAGACAAGAATAATAACACGTCCCTTCATGTGTTGCTCAGGGTTTTCCTTGGATTTTGAAGAGGCTTCCATGGTAAAGTTTCCAAATGGGTGGCACTGGTGGGGGGTGGTTTAGACGTCTCTGATTTCAGTATTGGAACTTGAGCAACATTTTAACGTCTCACTGTAAAACTGCTAGCAACAGTCAAGCATTTTTATAGCAAATACAAGAAAAAGATAACCTTTTGCAAGAGCCCTTGACATTCAAATAGTCTGACCAGGAGTGGACTCTGCCAGAACATGTAAAGTACAGCAGTGCTTTATCGGTACTTAAGTTACCTGAAAACTGTCAGTGATTGTTTACGCCCTGTCTCGCTGTAGTTGTGCTTGTTATATTTAAAAGCATCATCTGTGGTAAAGTTGAATGAAAAGATGCTGAAAGGTGCAGTTTACCTGCTGTTTTTCTCTCTGTGAGGAACGAAGACATCACTGGAGACTCTTGTAAAGACCATGTGAAATGGGTTTCCTCTGAGACCTGTGAGACACGATGAGACAAAATGAAAAGTCAGGTTTTCCACTTTAGAGCGTCGCTGCATATGTGGGTAAAAGCTTTTAGCGTCTCCAGAGAAAATTGTGCAAGCTCAGATGAATTTCCTCGAGTGATCAGTCAGCGTTGGTTGGCTCTGAAGTCTGCGAGGTTGAAAATTAAAAGAATTTTGAGTGGTGGGATTTGAAACTTACTCTCACATCCTTTACATTTGACTATTTCTCACAGCTAAAAGTTATTTTCTAACACAACAAGACACTCATTTTGTGTAGTTATGAATCGGTTACAGGTTTTAATATTTGTCATAGTAAACCTTTTATTGGTAGTTTTACAGTTAAAAGTATTGAATTATCATACAATCTAAAATTCAGATTTGATTGTTCAGCAGACATCATTCCAGATGCAAAAGGCAATGAAAAGGCACCAAATCTGATGATGATTATTGTTGGATTTCATGAAACTGTTCTGAGAGCCTCTTCAGGATGTTTTCATCTGTACAACATGCAGAGTCTGACCATCAGTTCATTGTCTAATTGTGCTGCTTCCATTTTCTTTCTGCTAATTTCAGCTTGCAGTGTTTCACCCACCATTCTACAAGCAGGGCGCCCCGCCCTGTCAACAGAACCGTGCACCCTGCCTACGCCCCCCACCACCAACTGTCTGTACTAATGTAGCGCAGTGCACAATACAAAAGCAGTTTCAAAAATGCTACTGACAAAGCTCCGATTCTCCTCATTCCACCCATAGCACCATAGAGCTAAGCTAACGTGTAACACTGACGTGACTCCGTTCCATCTCCCCACACCCGTCGACATAAAAAATAAATAAAAATGCTAAGGGAACTAATCTAGGTGAACCGTTGACTTCTGCTCCTTTCAGCTTATTTCTGCAAGTTTCAGCTTTTTCTGCTATGCTAGCTACTATTTAGCTGTTTTTATGCTAATTTTAGCTTTTTCAGCTAATTTCACACTTTTTAAACTCATTTAAACTTTTTGAACTTCATGAACAATTACGCAAAAATGTGCTCTCTCCACTTCATTCTAGTCATTTAAGCTTCTTTCTGAAAATTTTAGCTATTTTTCAGCTGTTTTTGTTAATTTTAGCTTTTTTCCCCCAGATGATTTCCATGTTTTGTTTTCAGTTCTGCTTGTTTCAGCCTAATTTGGCTAATGTGTTCTTTCTGCTTTCTTCTGCTAATTTAAACTTTTCTACCTTTTCAGCTAACATTAGCATTTTTTAACTAATTTTAGCTGTTTTCAGATAAATTCAAGTTTTTATGGTAATTCCTGCTGCTTTCAGCCTAATAAACGTCTTTCTGCTATTTCAGCTTGATATGCTCCTTTAAGCCTTTTTCTGCTAGTTTCAGTGTTTTTTGCTGTTTCAGCTACTATTTAGCTGCTTTACACAAAATTTTACTTTTTCAGCTAATTCCACATTTTTTTGCTCTTTTCATTTCCTCCTGCTTCCTTCTGGTAGTTTGCTTATTTCTGCCTTTTCAGCTACTTTTTGCCATTTCAGCTGTTTTTAAAGCTAATTTACAAAATGTTGTGCTAATTTCTGCTTATTTACACCTAATTCAACAAATATGTGTTATTTCTGCTTTCTTCTGCAAACTTCGGTTTCATTAGGTTCCATTTCAGATTTTTTTTTATAGCTAATTTCAGCTGTTTTTCAGCCAGTTCTGCAATAAGCATTCACACTGCATTTTCACAGGAAATGGATTTTCTATTGTTGTAGTTAAATGAAAAGCTTCACCTGTGGTCGACAGGCAGTGGTGTGTTGCCTACTATGACCAGGATTGGTTGTATGTACCCTGTTGATATGGTAACATGTTAGTGTTCATATATGTATTAAGAACGTACTAATGCAGATACCAGCATTGGGTATCAGTTCCATATTGTGTGAGAAAGTGTTCCTACTCCACTTTACAGCAGTGTGATGTTTACCTCTCTGCTGAGCAGTAAGTGGTAGAGTTGGCTGTTCTGAGCCAACCTCTACAGTACTGTCCTATAAAGCTGTTCACTAACTGCCAGCAAACTCCTGAAGACAAATAGGCAGTGTGAGGGGTTTCAAAGTGAACGATGGAGACAAAGGGAAAGCCGACTGCAAATTGTATTCAACACTGTCAAGGAGGGACAAAACCCAGCATTTCCAGCACAAGCAAGTTGATAAAACATTGCTGAGTTGTAAGAGAGAGAGAGAAGCGAGAAGTGGCTACAGTCTGTCACCGAGCAGAAGAGAATCCTGGGAATATACAGATCTGAGCACATGCTTCTTGACACCTTCTCTGCTGCTCACCAACAAACTAATTTGGAAAAGACTCCTCGCTACGTATGAGGAGTTAACAAAACGTAAGCATTTTCAAAGTACAGTAATTGTAAGAAGTTCAATGGCATTTCTTAGTACTTATACTGACATAGAAGACTGACTTAATTACCGTATTTCCGGTCTATAAGTTGCACCTTTTTGCCTAATTTGCATGCCCTGTGACTTATAGAGAGGTGAGACTTATTTATGGATTACCCCCCCATATTTTAGACAAATTTTTGGCTCAGATATGACCGTTTTTCATTTTGGCAAAAAATGGTGCAGTACCACTTTTGTCCGCTAGGGAACACCAACCGTTCCCACCTAATGTGTCCAATGGCAGCCTCCTCTGGTCTGACACACTCTGTCGCTGCCCGGCCTCCTGATCTGGAGGTATGAACTACTGTTAGCTGTGTTTGTTAGCAAAAACGGTTACTATTTATCTAAATAACTCATGAACTACAGGACAGATTTTCTTTAAACTTACAGAAAGTAATTACTTGGTGGTCAATACAAACTATTAGCTGTTGGAATTGTTTGAGATAAAATTTGATGTTTTAAGAGCGTAAATGTGGCGCGGCTAGCTTCAATGTTTTTCCGGGTACTTTTTAGCAACTAGCTCATAAACCACGTTGCAGATTTTCTTTAAACTTACAGAAAGTACGGTAATTACTTGGTGGTTATTTACAAACTGTTAACTGTTGGAGTTGTTTGAGCTAAAATTAGATTTATTTATAATTTATTTTCGCAGCGCGCGCAACCGTTTGGAAGACGTCAAAGCAAAACTATTTAAATCTAGCAGATTTGACCATTACGTGAATTTATTAAGGAACGGTTAAGCTAAGACACATCTTTGCTGTAATTTTCAGCAGACAAATAATTGTTTTTACCGTGTTAATCTTGTTAAAAGTCCTTCCGTGCATGCTTCTGCGTCACGTAGCGGTGACGCATAATAGATGCGACTTAAATAAAGGTGCGACATGTTTATGGATTTTTCCAATTTATTGCCAATAATTGGACAAAGCGACTTATATAAAGGTGCGAGTTATCAGGCGGAAAATACGGTACATCAGCTTTCTTAGTGTACACACCTTTCAAGTATATTTCAACGTCTTTGTACAAACACAGCAATTCGACTCGTCTGTGGTCCCGTCTCACCGAGGGGCAAGCTGTCCAGGGTTCACCCCGCCTTGAACACTCAACAGGATAAAGTAGTTATAGTAAATGGATTAATGAATTATGTCAACACTCATATCCTGTGCCAGATTAGCTTTACGGTGACTGTACCTTCTAGTTTACCCTGTCTAAGGGAGGTAAATCCACAGGCTTTGACAGCTCGGCTGCCGGCTGTGGCCCAACAGAGTCCTGTACTCAGTCTGACGTTATCATGGGAAATTACAAGGATTAACACGGAGATGAAGACATGGAGATGAAAACAGTAAGGAAAGGGCCTATAAGTTGTTTTAAACACAAAAGCTAGCAGAAAAAAAAATCATGGACTCCATTGATCAGATAAATGCATACATGTTGGCTGTAACATCAAAAGTGAAATATGTATCAAAGCTCACAAAGATATATTTACTTATTTTGCTTTTCTGTAATTTTGTATTGGAATGCTGTCTTGTGATTATTTTAAACTTTTAAATGCGCTGTCTATAACACAGCAAGGAGTCGAAGAGCACTGGGGGTGGGGGGTTGTCAGAAAGAACAGCTTTGGTTGAACACATCCTGCTCCTCTCTTCATTAGGGATTCAGGGCTGTCTGATTTTTGGTCCCTCTCCATCCCAGTCCAGACACACAAATCAGACAGTGGTGTCTGATACCTACCGCCCACCCCCCTCCTTTACTCCTGTCTCCCATCGCCATCCCCTCCTCCCATCGGCAGCCACCAGCTGACCCCAATCAGACACAGGGCCTTCTCTATTGTCTGGCTGGGGAGAGGGGACACTCACTTGGACACGCACGTACACGCGCACACACACACAGGCTCAAATGGGGGGTCAAAAAAACAGAGACTGTCTGGTCTAGTCTTGCCTGCTGTTCCGACTCCCAACCCCCAATCACACCGCAGTGTTTCTCCTCCATCCTTCCCTCTCGTCCTTCATCGTCTCCTCCCTTTTAGCTGAGTGCAGACCCACAGAAGTCCCTGCTGCATTTGATGGCTTGTTATGGAAAATGTTTAGTATTCATGTTGTTAATGTTAAACCATGAAAACATCAAATACGTCTGCGGGTCGAACCTCGACTCCCTTCTTGTGCTGTAACAGAATTCTGGCGTCCTGTGAACATCCTCGCCTCACCTATGATTAACAAACCATGTGGTCTTGATCAGTGGGCAGTTCTGTTCTCTTGTCTAACTTAAAATGATGTGGAAATGACTAGTTGTTCACCATCATCTGGTTGTCATGGAAATGATGGACCGCTCTGAATAAAAGAGATCTGTGGAGAAAAATATATGTAGGCTAACTGAAATTGTTCGACTCTTAAATACGTCTGCTCTCTCAGATGCACTCTTAAAGCTTTTTATTCCCAAGGGTTTTATCCATATACTGTAAAGGTGTTTTTATATTGCTTTAGTTGAGACATTTAGAATGTGTTCACAGATGCAGCCAAGTTTCTGTCAGTCTCTAATCTTCACACTTGGCAGTTTGCTAGAAGCTTGGGTGTCTTCTGGCTAGTGTTGCTAATGATAATTAGGGCTCATGGTCTGCAGCATAGAGATCCTGTGTGTAAATTATTAATATAGGTCATAGGCACAGCATCCGGCATGGCCCGGCCCAGTGCCGTCCCAGCACTATCGCAGCACACAGCCCCTGCTTACCCCTGCTTACCCACAGCCTGCCCCATCTGTCGGCCAGATTAACCCAGTGGATCACATACACTGAGGTCTACACCGGGTGGGGCTTCCAAACAGGCCCTCACCAAGAACTGTCAGATTGCTTTCTCTCAGGTAACATGACCATTCCGACAGTAAATGTTTAGCACGGTCTGAATATGGACGAGCTGGAGGTCTAATGAATGTTTGTTAGACTCCAACAGAGGCAGGTGTGACCTGTAAAATCAGAGTTACACATCACAGACTTTGGTGTTGACCAACCATGCATCAGTTTAAATCCAGTGTTGTGTAATACCGTTTTTTATTTCATTTTTATAACTCCTCATTTGGAAACGTCCCTTCAAATGTGTGCAAGGTCATGGAGGAACAGA
>JBBPBX010005786.1:30294-70755 GCA_038048925.1 Garcialebias charrua | reverse complement strand
ACTATGGGTATACTGTACATTACCAGTAAAAGCACACACAAACTTACCTCAAATTAAAAAAAATAATAGTAAAAAATCTAAACTTTATTCATGTTTCACACCACCTTGAGTTCAAATTAATTTTTACATAGTAAATGTGTTACAATGTAATGCGGATAGTCAACGTGATCAATGAAGCTGCTTGTTCTGTCACCACTAGACCTCTGTATTGATAATTACATTTCCAAATCATACGTGTTCACATCTCTGCAATTATTACAAACTCATGTGTAAATTTACTTTTACTTTTAATTGTTTTAGGTGTGTCAAAATTCTATTTTGTTATGTTTGGACACCCAGATAGGGTTTGCGGCAGTTTCCCACAGTTTCCGGCAGCAGTCAGTTTTCGGTAGTGCCGCCATGTTTTGACTAGCTTCGGTTTGTCTCGGCTTCGACAGTCAAATCTTGTGTCCGCTCAGAGGTTCCTGCGCATGGATACATGAGATGTAGATGAACGGCGGTTGTGCTGAGGGACAGATGGGCGAATGAAAAAGACGCTGTTGACTGCGTGAAGCAGCAGACAGCGTGCGAGCCGGACCTGACCGGAGTAGCAACGAGCTAACATGCTAACGCTAACAAATTGCGGAGCTAAAATGCTAACGATACGCGGCCTTTTGGATGGAGAAACGGCGCAGTAAGTTATTCACTCTTTTTCCCTTCATTATGTATGGAGTTAACATGCTAACAGTCCTTCTTGTAAACAGTTTGGACTGCGTGGAGCAGCACAAATCTGCTGAGGTCGGATGTGCAAGGAGCTAACATGCTAAAAAGACGGAGACAGGCTTGACCAGCTCAAAGTAAGACATTTTATTTTTTGATTCACTGTAATTGTCTCTAAAATGTCTCTAAATGTACTGTATGTGTTTTTTTTTTAAAGCGGTATGTTTGTCATTCTCAAGTGATTTATACATATGTAAACTAAAATTATTGAAGTTCCATGATTTGGTAGACTATAATATTTTATCAGTTATGTATAGAGCTCAAAATAATGCATTACCTTTAAATATCCAAATGCACTTTGTTAAAAGACAAAGTTGTTATAATCTTAAGGGAACAGAGTTGTTTGTAAAACCACAATTCAGAACCAGTTTGAAGGGACGTTCTACCTCAATCCAGGGAATTAGATTATGGAATGGCTTGGAGAATGTAGTTAAAAATGCCAAGTCAATGTTTACATTTAAAAAAATGATCAAAACAAATGTGTTAAAAAAATATATGTGAAATAACGTAATGTGTATTGTATTAGTTAGAAAATTAGAAAGAGTTAGTCATTTTGTACTGTATTAGTATTAGTTAGAAAATTAGAAAGAGTTAGTCATTTTGTACTGTTGGTTGAAGAATATTATTGTTTAACCTGATTGTTGGAAAAAGTTGGTTGAAGATTATTATTGTTTACATGGTTTGACTACTGTTGTTTAATCTGATTGTTGGAGATAAGGAGCAGATATAATAAGATTTATTCTTCTTTCTGCTACCTTTCATTTTTTTACATTTTGTACACTATCATTATGAGATTGTCTTGTATTGCTTCTTTTGTAAAAAAAAAATGAACAAACTTAATAAACATAAACAAACATCTGCCTGACAAAAATTGGGCCTAAAACTTTTTTCACATCAATGTTTGTGAACTTTTTTTGCAGGATTAACATCTTCTGATGAAGAAGAGCGTGTCAGAGGTAATGTAGATTTTTTTAATTCCGCTTTCAAAAGTAATGACCTTTTTAGTAAGCCCTTTTATTAAAAATGGGTATGCTTATTTTTCTTTAAATCACCTGTGTAGGTGTCCAGCTGCCAAACTATGCAACGCCTCCACAGAACTACTGAACAAAGCTAGTGAGTACTTACGAGGTCACTTTTTGAGTTTGTTTTTTATTTTTATTTTTTATTGCTCCACCCATCCAGTCCTTTAGAGCTGACCAAGAGGGTATCTGTCCGCCCTCTAAAATACCAACACAATTCTGACTGCTCGGATACAGATGAGACTCAGATTCTGACTCAAGCCAAGGTGACATCAATTTTCTTTTATCTATTTAGAGTTCGGTATCATACAAATATACTGACAGTTCTCTCTTTATCATTGCGTACACAGAAGCCAAAAGCTCTCACTGGGAAGGACCCTGCAGAGGAATTCCTCGCCATGTACAGTGATACTCCGCCTTCAGACCTTCAACATGAGGAAAGTCAGACAGTGATTGAATTAAAGCGGCAGATCCAGGAACTGAAAGACGAGAATGCTAAACTGAGGGAGTTGGTTTTTCAAGGTATCACTTCACTCATTTAACAATTACACAGTCAATAAAATTCAAATAATTTAATCTGTTTTTACAAAACTGAACTTTGTAATAAAGAACAATATTGTTTTATCTAATTGGTACAGATCTGCCTGAACTCCTAAAGTCGATGAAGACTGTAATTATTCTAGCTGAACATCCTAAGAGGTATAGTTCAGAACTGAACACACCACAACTGCCAACTCAAAAAGTTCTCTGCAGTCCAGGCCTTGTCCATCATCTGCAGATTCACTGCCGTTCCTCTCCAGACCTACACCCTCAAGCTCCCCATGCGAGTCGGTCATTCCATCAACAAGGGATACCCTGTCATCTAAGGTGATTGGTTAATAAAGAATGAATAAAAACATTCATCACTATACAGTATCCTAAATGCACCTTTTGCATGTCTCCATTAAACAGGTGGAGATCCATCCTGGGACTGGAGTGACGGTCGAGAAACTGGCTTGGGCCTATGCTACCAATGCAAACTCGGCTACAGTTTTTGTGAGGCATCTGCTCCCAGCAGTCTTTCCTGCGGAGACTCTGCTGGTCAGCAATCTTCGAGGGGGGAAACGAGGCCGAGGAGATGCTCGTCTACCTCTGGACAAAAAAACTGGATGCTATCTACAGTAAGTTTTCAGACTTTTATTGTGTCAGTGTGACTACAGTACACATTAACAGTTTGGTGTACTGTGTCTGGTTCATTAAGGCCCAGGTATAGCTTTGCTTTTGGCCGAATGCCACTCCCTTCGCGCGCGTTAAATGGCACAGCTCTGCGTTTTTTCCTCACGTTCATTCTCGCGTTTTCGCTCCAAATTCTTGACATAATTTGAGAAGCCACAGCGCAGAAACGTTCGCTGATTGATCATTTGCTGACACGCCTACTGAATTGATTGACAGGTCGGGGGGAGAAAAAAAAGGTGAGCCGGCTGCTTCAGCGCAGCGGTGTTTTGTGTTTATATCTTATTAAAAAGTTATAAAAAAAAAAAACAGGGAGCGCTGGTCCTGCAGCCCACAGCACACCAGGAAATCTGCAGAACCTCGCGCAGCTACGTAGGACCCGAGTTTAATTCGCTCGTGACAAATTCATTCATTTCCTCATCATTTCAGTCATGGAGTCAGCGGAGGAGGAAGCGATTACTTGACTTTTGGCAAAAAAAACAAAAGAAAAGTCCAGATCAGGGACGAAGAAGAGGAATTTAATACATTTGTGTCACATCCAAAACAGTCCGTCGCCGGGCAGTTTATTGTACGACAACGCGCCACGCGTACGCAGTCGTAAAATTTGAGCTTTGCACGTTTGTGCCCTGCGGGGCTACGCTTGTGCCTCGCACTCGAACTGCGTCGAGCGCCGTACGGCCGAACGCCGAGCTATACCTGGGCCTTGACTTTATGAAATGGATTTCTTAGTAGATCTAAAAAAGCTAAGTCTGGTCCTCTGGACATTCAAAAAATAAAACAAAACAAAGCACAAAAAAAATAGTAGAAACGTTTCGTCTTTCGTCCGAAAGACTTCCTCAGTCTGAGGTGCTGTATTCAGCTCAGTCTTATAAATAGCACCCTCTCACAGTGGATCAACCAGTTGGCTGATCTACTGTGAGAGGGGGCTATTTATAAGACTGAGCTTAATACAGCAACTCAGACTGAGGACGTCTTTCGGACGAAAGACGAAACGTTTCTACATTTTTTATTAATTTTTTTTGCTTTGTTTTTGTTTTGTTGTTTGAATGTCCAGAGGACCAGACTTAGCTTTTTTAGATTTTTCTACCTGGATTATTGAGCATGCATCAGGGTATTTCTTAGTAGACATATAGAGTGATATAAAATGTTTTAACCCCCACACCTTGATGTAAATAACCTTCTAATGTTGATTTTTCTTGGTTTCTTTCAAATTAACAATTGTACTGATATTCTTTTTCCATGTCCCTTTTGTGTTCATACGTAGGTGCAACTCTTGAGCGGTGGCCTGGGACACAGCCCTCCAGCATTGGAAGCACGCTCAATGGAAAGATCACAGAGCTTCGCGCTAAAAGTAAAAATGTCTAATTGAGATTAAATACATTGTTCTGTGAATTTGTTAGTGTGAAGTGTTGACAGTTTTTAGCTATTTAAAAGGCTTAATTTTTTCATCTCGTTTACCATGTTAGTTACCATGTTACCATTATAAGTTCAAATAAAAATTTGTCAATTTCTAAAGTGACTCGTGTTTATTATGTAAATTTGATGGTAACTGCATGAAACCATAAGAATAGGTAATTTTTTAATGTTATGCAATTCTCATAAGCTGACCTGTCATTTATGCATATAAATGGTTCATACTCCTATACGTTTTTTATAAATACTTTTTGTTGGTAGCCATTAACAAAAAAAAATTAAAGACATCAATTTCCTTTAAAAAAAGTACTTTCAATACAAAAAACTTATATGTAATTGTATTTCTTCATATATGTAAAGTTTAAGTGTTTTACAAAGTTATTGTATAAAATTAAAAAGAGAAACATATGAAACATATATGTGAAATATAAGTTCCATGTATTCAACATACATAGTTTTTATATTCAACATACATAGTTTTTATATTCAACATACATAGTTTTTATATTCAACATACATAGTTTTTATATTCAACATACATAGTTTTTATATTCAACATACATAGTTTTTATATTCAACATATATCGTTTTTATATTCAACATATATCGTTTTTATATTCAACATACATAGTTTTTATATTCAACATACATAGTTTTTATATGATTCTTGTAAAATTCATTTTAATATATTGTATGAAATCTATGCAAAAGGTGCCACTTTCAGGAGTAAATCATATATGCCTTATATGTATCATACAAGCCTTATATGTTGTACAATATACAAAACATACACTTAGGATGATATAAGGTTACTTGTTTTTTATATGGTTTTTATATATCTTTTCCATATGGTTGACTCTGCATGTATATGAAAATTTTAAAAGAATTATAAGAAAAAAAAGTTTTTTGGCCCATATTGAGCTGTAATTACATAGTCTTAAGTTACCTTTAGAAAATGTTATGTTTAATTACAATAGTATTTAATGACATATTCAGACACAATGTTTTTATTTCCCTTATGGTTTGTCATTGCTAAAAAATTAAACAGCATTTTAAAGTAGCATACTGTACTGTATAATAATAATAATAATAATAATAAATTCAATTTATACCGCACTTTTCATTAATAAAAATCTCAAAGTGCTACAACAATAAAACAAGTGATAAAATCAAATAAAATCAATAATGGTATCAACTAAGATTAAAGACAGAATCATGTGGAGGCAGAATAGGCCTGCTTAAAAAATAAAAAAATAAAAAAATAAAACAAGTGATAAAAATCAAGTAAAATCAATAATACTATCAACCAAGATCAAAGATAAAATCATGCGGTGTAGTGCAAGACAGCTCAATATGGCCTTAGCTGACTATTGTTCCACACATTAAACTGTGAGAAGGCAAAAGTCAGGCATATTTTAGTAGATCAGTATGTTTATACAAGTAAATAATTTTAAGAAATAAAAGTAGGACAATATTATTCAAAAAAGGGTGAAAAAAAACACGTCTTCATTACAAAAAATTAACACCTTTATATATGAGGCCTATCGTAAACATGACCCTGATGAAATAATAAATACTGTATTTTTTAGGAAACAGCAACCTATAGCATAACATCAGGTCAGACAACTGTCAGCCTAATTTAGACTCCAAAGAATCACAAGAACATTGATGGGGCTTTGACACATCTTTCATCAAAGAAGCTCTTTCAAGGTTTTACTGCATCATAGCACAAAATGACCTTAATATTTCTGCCGAGGGTGAACAGAGTTGATCAATACCAATGAGACGAGCAAGATTTCTGGCTGACAAAACTCATTTTCCGGTCTTTACACTGGTGCTCAAGGCGTTTATATTGCTCTGTCTCTCCCCATTGTGCCCTATTTTAATCATTGGTTCTTCTTATATAGAATAGGGTTGCTAACAAATCAATATTTTATATATATATATATATATATAAGTCTGAGAAAACAAAAACGTTATAATTTTCTGTAGCATGAAACAGGAAACTATGATGGCTTCACAATCAGGGACCATGAGAGGTATAATAATTCAGCACTGGTGGAGAGTGAGAATGCAGCTTTTAAATGGTGCAGAGCAGGTGAACTAGATGGCTGAACAGGTGAGTGGAATCGTTGCTGATTGCTGGGAGGCGTGGCATGGAGTGCAAGGAGCAGGCTTGAGCTAGAGGATGGGTGATAGGCATTACAAAGCAGGGGAAGATAAACTATGACAAAAGGGGCTGAAAACAATAACAGGAGGGGGTGAGTGTGAAAGCAGGGCGGTGGGTCAGCGGGGCCGCTGATCATGACATAGCCCCCCCTTTAAGGTCCGGCATCCTGACGGACCTCTAGAGAAAAAAAAATACTAGCAAGAACAGGGTGGGTGGAGGGGGTCTTTGAGAAGGGCCTGAAATGGATTGACAACCAGAAGTGCTGTCCAGAGTTGTTCCAGTTCTCCGGTGGGCGACCATGAGGTCCTCCGACAGCAGGTAATGCAGGTGTGGAGGTCTGTGGAGCCTCTGCAGCAGCAAACGTGGAGATCTGTGGGGCCTCTGCAGCAGCAGCCGACGTGGAGAGCTGTGGGGCCTCTGCAGCAGGCTTGGTGGTCAGAGCTGCAGCGCCTCTGCAGCAGGCGTGGTGGTCAAAGCTGCAGCAGGCAATGGAGTCAGAGCTGCAGCAGGCATGGTGGTCAGAGCTGCAGCAGGCGATGGGGTCAGAGCTGCAGCAGGCGATGGGGTCAGAGCTGCAGCAGGCGATGGGGTCAGAGCTGCAGCAGGCGATGGGGTCAGAGCTGCAGCAGGCGATGGGGTCAGAGCTGCAGCAGGCGATGGGGTCAGAGCTGCAGCAGGCGATGGGGTCAGAGCTGCAGCAGGTGTGAAAATCGTGGAGTTTGCAGCTGAGGCTGGACCTGCTTCAGGTAAGGAGTGAGGAAAAGTCTCTGGGGTGGGTATAGAAAACTTGGCCCAGAGCATGGTTTTTACTAGCTGCATCTGAAGGTCCAGTTTAGTCAAGGAGCCCTCAAGCCCAGAAAACCACTCCTGATCTGACTTTGAATCCATTTTGGCTGAATTATTCTGTCACAAATGGGTTTTTGGATTCAAAGACAGCCAGACACAGGAGTGCAAAAAACAAGAACAGTTTTTATTATATTAGCTGCTGGTTGCTGGAGTCAGGGTCCAAGGTGAGAGTCCAAACTTCTCTGTCTGTGTGTGGCAGGTGAAATCCAGAGGGAAAGTAAAAAGCAGTCAGGGTCATTACCGTGGTCAGAGAAGCAGACAATGTCCAAAGAGGGGCAGGCAAGGTAAATAATCTGTAGTGCAGGCGTGAGGTCAAAACTAGGCAAGGTAATCCAGTCTGTGGCATGAAACAGGAACCTATGATGGCTTCACAATCAGGGACCATGAGAGGTATAATAATTCAGCACTGGTGGAGAGTGAGAATGCAGCTTTTAAATGGTGCAGAGCAGGTGAACTAGCTGGCTGAACAGGTGAGTGGAATCATTGCTGATTGCTGAGAGGCGTGGCATGGAGTGCAGGGAGCAGGCTTGAGCTGGAGGATGGGTGATAGGCATTACAAAGCAGGGGAAGATAAACTATGACAAAAGGGGCTGAAAACAATAACAGGAGGGGGTGAGTGTGAAAGCAGGGCGGTGGGTCAGCGGGGCCGCTGATCATGACATAGCCCCCCCTTTAAGGTCCGGCATCCTGACGGACCTCTAGAGAAAAAAAAATACTAGCAAGAACAGGGTGGGTGGAGGGGGTCTTTGAGAAGGGCCTGAAATGGATTGACAACCAGAAGTGCTGTCCAGAGTTGTTCCAGTTCTCCGGTGGGCGACCATGAGGTCCTCCGACAGCAGGTAATGCAGGTGTGGAGGTCTGTGGAGCCTCTGCAGCAGCAAACGTGGAGATCTGTGGGGCCTCTGCAGCAGCAGCCGACGTGGAGAGCTGTGGGGCCTCTGCAGCAGGCTTGGTGGTCAGAGCTGCAGCGCCTCTGCAGCAGGCGTGGTGGTCAAAGCTGCAGCAGGCAATGGAGTCAGAGCTGCAGCAGGCATGGTGGTCAGAGCTGCAGCAGGCGATGGGGTCAGAGCTGCAGCAGGCGATGGGGTCAGAGCTGCAGCAGGCGATGGGGTCAGAGCTGCAGCAGGCGATGGGGTCAGAGCTGCAGCAGGCGATGGGGTCAGAGCTGCAGCAGGCGATGGGGTCAGAGCTGCAGCAGGCGATGGGGTCAGAGCTGCAGCAGGCGATGGGGTCAGAGCTGCAGCAGGCGATGGGGTCAGAGCTGCAGCAGGCGATGGGGTCAGAGCTGCAGCAGGTGTGAAAATCGTGGAGTTTGCAGCTGAGGCTGGACCTGCTTCAGGCAAGGAGTGAGGAAAAGTCTCTGGGGTGGGTATAGAAAACTTGGCCCAGAGCATGGTTTTTACTAGCTGCATCTGAAGGTCCAGCTTAGTCAAGGAGCCCTCAAGCCCAGAAAGCCACTCCTGTTCTGACTTTGAATCCATTTTGGCTGAATTATTCTGTCACGAATGGGTTTTTGGATTCAAAGACAGCCAGAGACAGGAGTGCAAAAAACAAGAACAGTTTTTATTAATTTACTGCTGGTAGCTGGAGAGATGGGTCAGGGTAAAGGTGGGAGTCCACTCTTCTAAAACAGTCAGGGTCGTTACCGTGGTCAGAGAGGCAGACAATATCCAAAGAGGGGCAGGCAAGGCAAAGAATCCGTAGTGCAGGCGTGAGGTCAAAACTAGGCAAGGTAATCCAGTCTGTGGCATGAAACAGGAAACTATGATGGCTTCAAAATCAGGGACCATGAGAGGTGTAATAATTCAGCACTGGTGGAGAGTGAGAATGCAGCTTTTAAAGGGTGCAGAGCAGGTGAACTAGATGGCTGAACAGGTGAGTGGAATCATTGCTGATTGCTGGGAGGCGTGGCATGGAGTGCAGGGAGCAGGCTTGAGCTGGAGGATGGGTGATAGGCATTACAAAGCAGGGGAAGATAAACTATGACAAAAGGGGCTGAAAACAATAACAGGAGAGAGTGAGTGTGAAGGCAGGGCCAATGGGAGGTGGGTCAGCGGGGCCGCTGACCATGACACACCGTGCCAGTGTCAAAAATGTACTCAATTATATACTGTTTTATTATAAACCCATTGTTAATATTTCTTACCATTATACAGCCAAAACTCTGCAAAAATATTTGTAGGACACATAAACATCATCTTCCTTGTCTTATCAATTTATTAAGCTTCATACAAAAATTAAATACAAAGGCTTCTTTGCAATTTCTGTTAAAAAAAAAGACTTTTCTAAGACATGATAAATTTACTGGAACATCTTTAACCATTTATCCAAGTGATTTTTTTTATCTTGTCATGCACCATTTTTAATAAAGGACAAATATCCTTATCTGTATCAATCATAAAATTGGTCAGTGACTAAGTTAAAACACCCATTTTTTAAGAGGGTCAAGTAAAATTACACCAAAGCTTTTTAAATCACAACTTTAGATTACAAGTGACTAATTAGGAGTATGTTGCTGTTGTTACACATAAAATTCTGTAGCCCCAGTGTAAAGTAATGTAGGCATTTTTTTTGTGTTTGATATGCAGAGATTAAAAAATGGGCGTCAAGTGTCAGAGAACAGATTTTGTCATTTGAACCAATAATTAACTGCAACCACCAATCTTTTAGAGTTAACATTTTACAATAATGACATTCAGAAGTGAAATACTGTACACAAAGGTGCAATATTATCTCAAGATAAACACAAATGTGTTTGAATAAATGTGATGGACACCAATTGAGTAAATAAATAATTGTGTAACTAAATTCCCACATTGCCAACATCTATGTTGTAGACGGCTGTTTGCATGAAGACGTACATGTTGTGGAGCATTTGATTATAAACAGTTCCAAATACAAAGTTTATGTTTATGTTTATTAATTTTTTTTTATTTATTTTTTTTTACAAAAAAAAACACAATACAAGACAATCCCATAAATTGTCTTTTTATCTCACGGACTGTGTCACCAATCTGGGGGTGAAGTTTGAGTCTGATTTTAAATTTGATAAACAGATCAGCAGTGTTGTTCAGAAAAGTTTTTATCAGCTTCGACAAATTGCAAAAGTGAAACCAATCTTATCAAGACCTGACTTGGAAAAATTAATCCACGCTTTTATAACATCTCGTCTTGATTACTGTAATGCACTGTATGTAGGCATCAGCCAGACCTCTCTCGCCGTCTGCAGCTCGTGCAGAACTCTGCTGCTCGCCTGTTAACTCAGACCCGTAGGCGTGAGCATATCACTCCCATCCTGACGTCCCTTCACTGGCTCCCTGTGCACTACAGAATTCATTTTAAACTTTTGCTATTTGTTTTTAAATGCCTGAACAACCTTTCCCCGCTATATTGTCTGAGCTGCTTCAGCCTTACTGCCCTCCTCGATCCCTACGATCAGCTGATCAGTTGCTGTTGACAGTGCCTAAAACTAGGCTGAAGCTCAGAGGTGACAGAGCATTTTCTGTCGTTGCTCCCAGGCTGTGGAACAACTAAAGCCCCCAGTATACTGTTCTTTGTGCCCAGCGCCGCTGGACTGGCGTGTGCAGCGCGCAGGCAGTTCATATATAGTTCTGTGCAAGCGTAGCTCTCTGAGTGCAGGCTCCAGCAGCTGCAGCCGGGCGAAGCAGGACAAATTGAGGTCGCTGATTGGTCATTTGCTGACATGCGAGGCAGTTTATCAACGCGCGCGCGTAGGCGTAGTAAAATTTGAGCTTGGCGCGTTCACGCCCGCGATCAAAGGCTTTTGCCGCGGCGCTCCCACGGCGCTCCCACGGCGCCGAGCGGCGTGAAGCAAAAGAAACAGGTATATTGGGGCCTTTACCCTTGCGTGTCAGACAGGCCTCCTCTCTTCCTGTTTTTAAATCCATTTTAAAAACACACTTTCATTCTTTGGCTTTTAAAACGTGATCTTATTTTTATGGCATTTTAATTCACCCGCAGAAAGACTGGTACATGTATATTTTATTTTTTGTATGTTTTTTATCGTTTTAATTGACTTTTCTTTTATGTTTTTGTACAGTACAGCACTTTGGTTAACCTTATGGTTTTTGAAATGTGCATTACAAATAAAGTTGATTGATTAATTGATTGATAAATGATAACGTACAAAATATATTAAAAAAATGAAAGAAAGCAGAAAGAAGAAATAATCTTATTATATCTGCCCCTTTTTTCAACCAATCAGTTTAAACAATAATAATCTTCCAGTAACAGTACAAAATGAATAACTCTTTCTAATTTTCTAACTAATACAATATACATTACACACTATTTCATATATTTTTTTCAACAAATTTGTTTTGATCATTTTCTTAAATGTAAACATTGACTTGGCATTTTTAACTACATTCTCCAAGCCATTCCATAATCTAATTCCCTGGATTGAGGTAGAACGTCCCTTCAAACTAGTTCTGAATTGTGGTTTTACAAACATCTCTGTCCCCTTAAGATTATAAGAACTTTGTCTTTTAACAAAATGCATTTGGATATTTAAAGGTAATGCGTTATTCTGAGCCCTATACATAACTGATAAAATATTATAATCTACCAAATCATGGAACTTCAATAACTTCAGTTGATAAAATAATGTGCTTGATGGATGACATTAATGTTTTCTAGTGATAATTCTTACAGCTTTACACGCTTTCCCCCAAACATCAATACAATAGATTAAGTGTGGAACAATGATTGTGTTATACAACAAATATAGAGCTTTATCATTCAATAGGTCTCTGACTTTGTACAGTACTGCAATCGATTTAGATAAATAAATAAATAATAAATAAATTAGACAATATTTTGTTTATCAATAAATTGATCTAGTCTGTTCACAAATAGTTTTTCAAGAATTTTTGAAAACTGTGGTAACAAGGATATAGGTCTATAATTGTTGAACACACATTTATCACCATTTTTAAAAAGAGGAACTACCTTAGATACTTTCATATTATCTGGAAATATTCCTGTTGAAAATGATAAATTACATATATATGTAAACGGCTCAATAACATGACTCATTATGTCTTTTACAAACATCATATGTATCCATATCCACCCAGTCCTTTGATCTCTTGTCTGTAAGATTTTTTTTTACTACATTCATTATTTCCTCTTTGTCAGTTCCATTTAGAAAAATACTGTTTGTACAACTTATAATTGAATGGCTCACATTATTATCTACTTTTGGTATTTTAGCTGCAAGGCTTGATCCAACATTCACAAAATATTAGTAGTAGTTTTTGCATAGTAGTAGTATGAAAGTATGAAAAGTTACACCAACACTAAAACACTAAACATTTAATAAACATAAGCATAAAATGAAATAACAAAAGTGTAATACTGTCCTGAGTTTTTTGCATAGTAGTATAAAAGTGTAAAAAGTATATCTATAAAATAAAATGAAAGTTCTGGCATTGACATTTGTAATAGAGTGACAAAGCAGCATATGAAGTTTATGTACACAGTATATGTATGAGGTAGTTGATATTGGTATAGAGGTAAAGTGGCATATGCAATAAGGCTAGTAAAAATATATATATATATATATATATATATATATATATATCAGCAGTAGTGTAGATATAAAAAGTAGTGTAAATGTAAACAGTAGTAATAAATGTAAACAGTAGTATTGAATGAAAACAGTAGTAATAAATGTAAACAGTGAATGTAAACAGTAGTATGACTATAGGCAGTAATGTAATGCAAACATTAGTGCGAATATAAGAAGTAGTGCAAACTGAATGAGCACATGACCGTGAGTTGAGTGAATAACCCGTTTTGATGACACAGAGTCCAGTGTTAAAATCTTTGTGTTGTGTGGTGGTGTGTGAAAGTTTTTTGTGATTAAGGCAGTACAAGTGGGAGGGAGGGCAGAGCAGGCAGAGAGTTTAGCATCCTGACTGCCTGATGAACAGAGCTGTCATTTAGTCTGCTGGTTCGAGCCTGGAGACTCCTCAGTCTCCTCCCTGATGGCAGCAGTCTGAAGCAGCTGTGTAGTGGGTGTGTGGGATCACCTGCCATGCAGAGGGCTTTCCGAGTGAGGCGGTTGCTGTGTAATGGTGTGGTTACACCGAACAGCTTTCCAACCTCCAAAAAGCTCCTCACGCACGCAAGTGGACGCACTTGTGAATGCAGCGTGTCCAAACCTGAACGCCAGAACGCGAAACAGCTGCTGGGTGTGTGGGAGGAGCTTACCGGTATACAGAGTCCTGCGCACAGAGTCCTCACTGCACTCCGCCAGGCGAGGAGCTTTTTATTTCCGTCTCTGTCGAGCAGACTTGACTGGTCGTGAAGGAATTGTCGCGAACACACAGCTACAATGAGTTTCTCTTCCATAGTCCACGACCTCGCGGGTCTTTTCTTTTTTTTTCCGACAAACAATACGTCACATAGTGCGCGCGCACCCTCGTTTCCGCGTCACATAGGGACTCTCCCCCTGCCCCCTCTCTTCTCCCCCGACTCTCCCTGATTGGTTGACACACCAACCAATCAGGTAGAGTTGAGCGGCGTTTGAAAGTTTGAACCGCGAAATCTTCAGCATGTTGAATGCGCGGATTGGAGGCTGAAGCCGGTTCACGTGCACGGAAAAACGCTTCCCAGCACGCTCAACACGCAAGCGACCTGACGCCAGACGCCAATAAGCTGCTGGAAGCGCGTCCCCATTGACTTTACATGTAAACTGGACGCTCCTGCTGCTAAAACGCTGTTCGGTGTGACTACACCATAAGTCCTGTAGTGAGGGGAAGGAGGTGCCAACAATCTTCTCAGCTTTTTTCACGATGCGCTGGAGGCTCTTGCGGCAGGATGCAGTACATGCACCAAACCACACAGTGATGCAGCTGGTCAGGACACTTTCTATGGCACCTCTGTAGAAGGTGCACATGATGGGGGTTGAAGCTCCAGCCTTTTTCAGCTTGCAGAGAAAGTAGAGGCGCTGGTGAGCCTTCTTGACCAGTGATGCAGTGTTCTTATTTTATTATTTTATTTAAGTGGTATTACTTTGTAGAAGGTTGATTTCACCATGACACTAAAGCTTTTTTTTCATTGATAAAGGAGAGTTCCCTTATCAGTCAGGTCTTTCAGTGCAACATTATTGCTATGGGAATTGCACCCCCGCGCGGTTACCTGAAGGAATACATTCACGCCTTTACGGCAGGGGGCGTCAGCGTCACCCCAGAGACCGCGCCCTCTGGGTACTTAAGACGTGGACGCCCATCCTACTTTCTCTTTTTGATCTTCACCTCGCTAAAACCTGAACTTTGTGGGACTTCTCTGTTGTCACATCGCTCGACTAGAGGTGAGCTCGCTCCCTACGCTGAGTGTACAGAAAAATTTCCTACATATTGCTAGGCTGGCGAAGGCTAGTCTAGCGTTTTTTCTACTAACCTCGAAGCTTATGTCTTCGTAGCTGCTTCGCTCGACGGCGCTAACTGCGTCACACTGCTACCCTGCTAACGAGTAGCAGGCTAGCCAGCGAAAGCGATGCGATGAAGGAGACGTCTCTGGATAACATTAGCACTGCTATCGAGCTTGACTATTCTCTGCCATGGCTCCTGAGAAAGTAAAGTGAAAATCCAAAATTCTAAGAAGACCAGCAGGCCAGCGAGCCCGAGCTCCCATGCCTTTTCTTTTCTGCTGTTCCGCCGCTCGGTTAGCGGGCGCTAACCGCACAACACGCTACCTGCTAAGCTAACGGGGCTAACAGGCTAGCAACCGCGAGCAGCTCAGTGAGAGGACTTCTTCGGACGAAGAACTCCAGCAGGCCAGCGAAGCTCCGGCTCCCGAACCTGCTTCTGCGGATCTGGCTACCCACTTTCAGCAACGGACACCCACGAGGCCTGTCCGGTTGGCTCAGGGATGCCACACGCGAAGACACTCGTCGCTTTTCTCACGGATGACCCCGGAGAAAGGCGAGTGGAAATTGAATAACTCAGCTGCTAACTGGCTAGCTCCCACCGTTAGCTCGGCTAACCGAGAGCACCCATGACAACACGGGGCGGACGATCAGCTTTGCTAACACGATTAGCGCGGCTATGAGCGGACAACAAAGGACTCCATTGTGAGGTATGTGAAAATGCTTGGTCTAGCTTGCTAGCTAACCTTCGCATGTTTTGCCTATTTCACTATCCTGTGTAGCCGAATCGACAATAGAGTTCATCGCATAACTAAGTTTATTTACCAATGCTACGTTGCTCGATGGCCTGTTTAGCACTGCTAGCGGACCCACGAGTACCTCAACGTTTAGCCCCTGCTAACAAGGAGGCTCTCTGACCAGCACAGTCCAGGAGGAGGAATTTCAGCTCACCTGTTCAGCTATACGCTAACTGGTAGTTTTCCTATGCTCACGACGAGAACATCGTGACGCTGAGAGCTTATCCACCTACGAGGCTATGGATGACTCTCGGACATTGACCATGTCAGGGCCCGAGGAACCCTGATGGGGTGGACAAGGACGAGCGGCCTCGATGTTGCAGGCCCACCAGGCAGAAAGGCTGCAGGAGCTGCAGGGGGCCACCAACAAAAGGAAAAGAAAAGCCACATCTCTGTGCAGAAGTCATGGGTCACTTGAGTACTTCTCCTGTGGTGCAGAGTGAAAGCAGAGATCTGCAGATGCCCCTGCACCATTACAGGCGTTTTCACTCACAGAGGGAGAGAAAATGCCGAACTTTTACCACCAGTACCTGTGTTAGAGGAGCACAGACTAGCTGGTTCAGAACGTTTAAACACACAAGAACACTCAGACGCTTGTGTAATAAAGAGAAATTGCCGTCCACACACACAATAAAGTCTCAGACTACTGAGTACTTCCTGGTCCCAAAATGGGAACAGGGCTTGAGGCCCATCTTGGACCTCCGGGATCTGAACAGAAGAAGAAAGACGTACAAACCCAGGATGTTGACACTCAGACGAGCCATCTGCTCGGTTCAATCGAGAGATTACTTCTGCACGGTGGATCGAAAAGATGCTTTCCTCCACGTGAACATCCTGCCCTGCCACAGAAAATATCTCCGCTCTGCCTTCGGGGGCTCCACGTCCGAGTTTTTTGGCAGTACCTTTTGACCTGAAAACTGCATCCCGGACATTCACGAAATGCCTGGACGCGGCCCTGACCCCGCTGAGGGATTAAAGGGTCAGAGTTCTGAATTATTTGGATGATCTGTCCATTCCTGGACACAGCAGAGTCCAGGCACCGCAGCACCCAGAGAGGGTGATGCCTCACCTGGAAGCTCCAGGTTTTCGTCATAAACCTGGCAAGAAGCAACCTGGTCCCATCCCAGATTACCGTATTTCTGAGAGTACAGCTCAACTCCACACTGTACAGGGCAAGGCTCTCAGAGGCATGGGTTTCAGCCCTCCACCTCTGCCTAGCATGTTCCAGAGAGGAATATTATTTTATATTCCTGTGACTTGGTCCAACTCTTCACCTTTTTACAGGACCTGCTGGAGAAAGGCTGCTCATTTTCCACCATTAAAGTGTTTTTATCAGCCATCTCGGCATGCCACAAAGGCTGGAGGGGTAAAACACCCTCACCCTCTCATGTTACGTTTCATGAAGGGCGTACTGAGGAAAAGAACCCCAGCAGGACTTTGGTCCCTGATTGGGACCTACAGTTAGTCCTGGATGCTCTTTGGGAGCCTCCATTTGAGCCTATTAGCAGCATTAAGATGGATTTGTTATCTTATAAAACTACCTTGCTCTCAGCTCTTTGCTCAGCTAAACGTGTGGGGGACCTCCATGTTTTCTCTGTACACCCAATGTGTACTAGGTTTGCCCCTGATGGGTCAAAGGTCACCCTGCGTCCAAACCCTGCATACGTACCAAAGGTTCCAACTCTAAATCCCAGAAGTCAGGATTTTGGTCTCTCAACGTTTCTTCCCTACCCTATCCTCTCTGGACAGAGGAGGTGGAATGCACTCGGCTCTGTCAGGGCCCTAAGTGCTTACATTGAAAGAACTGTCAGTTGGAGAAAATCAAACCAGTTGTTCGTATGTTTTGCCAATCCAGCTGCTGGCAGAGCCCTTTCAAAGCAGCGCCTCTCACACTGGGTGACCAAGGCCTTAGAGAGCGCATACAGCAGCAAAGGTCAACAGGTGCCCTCTGGGGTACACGCCCATTCACTCGAGGCCTAGCTGCCTCGTGGTCCCTTCTTTAAGGGCGTACCAGTTGCAAACATCTGTGCTGCTACAAACTGAGTTCAACGAACACATTTGCAAAGCATTATAGTTTGGATGTCACTGCATGTGACGTCACTAAGTCTGTACTCTCTAACTCAGAGTAGAGAACAGTCAAGATGCCTGATGTATAAGGCTGAAGTTCTCACAAGCATGCATTTTACTGAGCATGTCAAGGGCGTCAATGAATTACGTTCCCATAGCAATAGTGTTGCACCGAGAGACCTGACTGATAAGGGAACTGAAAGGTATGCACCATAACTCATGTTCCCTGAAGGAAGGGAACGAGGTGCAACACAGTTGGCCCTTTTCAATGCCGAAGCTCGGTGAAGTGCACTTGGAGAAAGTAGGATGGGCGTCCGTGTCTTAAGTACCCAGAGGGTGGGGTCTCTGGGGTGACGCTGACGCCCCCTGCCGTAAAGGCGTGAATGTATTCCTTCAGGTGACTGCGCGGGGGCGCAATTCCCATAGCAGTAGTGTTGCACCTCGTTCCCTTCCTTCAGGGAACATGAGTTATGGTGCATAACTTTCAGTTTTCATTGACAATAGTTGAATTATGACAACAATAAATAATAAATCCTAAAAAAACTAAGAGGATTATGACTTTGTATATGCACTCTTCCTATTATTTTACATCCAATCTTGTAAAATAAGATTACAAGTCATTTCTATTCAATTCATTTGCTAAAATATATTTTTTCAATTTGACTGTAAATGATAAACCTGTACAACTGCAAGCAAGAAAAGTAAAGAGCCTCTGGGTAAATGAACAAGCTACAGTTTGTGGCCCGAGCAAATGTGTGGCCAACTGAAAGAGTGCGGGTAAAAAGCAAACTGTGTAAAAAAACTTAGTAAGGTTTCCTGCCTCCAAATGGCTCTACGAAGCCAGGTCACTGAGCCTCTAGGCTTTCACCCCATGTCAGGATATCAGCAGCAGCATGGCTTTCTAGGAAGGGGGAGCTGATGTGAATACAAATTCAGATCCTTAGTCAATAAATCACTGGCCATGACTGATGTGCTTGAACATTGAACCTAACAGTTTGAAAATGTGGCACATTCTCTACAGAGTGGCATTCAGGCAATTCTGTCAGCACAGATGAACTCTATGTAATGAATAGAACTGTTTGCCTTCAATGTTCACAGTACCATATATTTTTCAAATGGCCTTGAATACAATGTTGTTCCACTGTTAATGGTAAATGTACTGTACACACTGTATGTATTTCTTTTCGAGCCAACAGGATACCCCAAAGTGCTTAACAACACAGTCTGTGCCCTCATTTACCTATCCACACACATTCACACCAGGCATCTGTGCAAAACTAATCTGAATAAATCATTTTATAAAGTTTATTTAGTGCTTTAGATTGCAATCATCCACCAATGTAGCACACATCTGAGGCAAGGAGGTGTCCAGTATCTTGCAGAGGGACACTTTGACGTTGACATGTAACTACATGCTGGGGAAATTGAACCTCTTACTCTCTTTTAGGGGCAATTACATTGACCACTGACCACAGCAACCCATAAGTACTTTATACATTCAATATTAAGACAATGTGAAAGGCAAACATATTATCTCATCGGATGATACCTGATTGGATGAGTAAACGTCCCATAATATTCAGAGGTGGGCAATTAATTTCCCCGCAAGAGTGGCATAAAAAACAGATTCTGTTGTGTATGGGTGGACCAAAATGCTATACTGAATCTTGCCAATGATATATTTTATAAAAAGCTAAAATATTATTTGTCATTAACTACAAATGGGCAAGAAAACTTGAACAACCATATTAGAAAATTAAATGAGATTTTTTTTATTTGCAGCCTTGCATACATTTGGTTTTGGGAATTATTTCATAAACTGGTTAAAAATATTATACAGTTCCCCATCAGCACACTGTAGAATTTTAGGTACTAGTCAGTTTACTGACTGTACCACATTCCCAATGAAAGGTTGAGGAGATTTTATCTGACCCAAATTCTTAGCATTTAATTTGAACGAGTTCTCTCTTTTTTGGATTTAAACAGATTAAATGTGACCAGACAAGATGTAACTCACTAGAAACGTTAACTTATGTTGGTTCACCAGGAGATGAACCTTTTATTAACAGAATCATAAAGTTACATCAAACATTTGTATCGAGATTAGCTCTGATTTAAATTTCATATAAACTTCTGTAGACAGATTAAAAAAACAGACGTTAAGGGTCTTATATTAACTTATTTCTGTAGGCACATTAGCTTAAAGTTTGGTTACCAGCTTAAAATGAGATAAGGGGAGGAGGAAAAGACATAGGTCAAGGATGGAGAGATGGAAGTTTAAAAGAAGTTAATTATTTTGAGTGTGACCAGGCTGACACTTTTCACAAACGAGATCCAGCTGGACTTCCTCACACGTACAGTAAAAAATCAGCGACTCTTTACCTGGTGACGTTCACGTCTCTGGTGATAAGAGTTGAGAAGCAGTCGTGGACATAAACGGATCGTGGGTCGAGTAAAAGTCCAGTTGAACTTCAGCGTGTTTACTGATTCAACGATACGTTAAAGCTCGCCTTTCCCGGCAGAAAACAATGCCACGTCCTGATTGGTTTCAAAATAAAACTTTCAGAAAGGAAAATTATTTCAAAATTAGAGCTCTTGGCTTGAGTGAGTTACAGCAAGCTTTGCTGTAACCCTGGCTGAGAAATGCAGGTCTAATTGGCATCTGACCAAATGTCCACAGCTTAGAGAGAATGTTTTACATTCCAGCATCCTCGAGAACTGACCATTCAAACTGAAATGTTCACAGAAGCAAACGCTTTTCTAAAAGTGTTGAGATCAAAAACTCAGTCTCCTGATTGGTCGTGGTGGACCAGTGGAAGGGAGTTAGAGTCATGTCAAAGAGTTCACTTTGACGTTATCAGGATTCAAGGTGAAAGTCAGAAGCAACCAGAAACAGAAATAAATTGTTTGGAGGAAGACAGGGAGTTGTGCAGACATTCTCATGAAAACAACTGATTAACTGTATTCTCTATTTCTAAACAAAACTGCCAGGCCACTCCGACTCGGGCCTTCACCTTTCACACGGTTTTTGACCAAGACAGAGGAAAAAATATACCAACATATTAAGAGTGACAACTCATGCAAATAACAGATTATCATAAAATGACAAAAGTTATTCTGTTGATCAATTTTGAATTAACACAAATTAAAAGGAAGTCTTTTCTGAGTGATTTGTGTTCTACATTCAAATTAAACTGGAATAAAACAGTGATTTTGTCCTTCACTGTAGGTTTTCAGAGAAAAGGAGATTCACTTGAGAGTTTCGGTGAAAAGGTGAATTCAGGTGTTTTCACCGACAATTCAGAGACCAGGGTGTTCCATTACAATACATTAGGACAAAAACTCAAATATCTGCTAGCTTTTGTCTGCAAAGGGGCACCAAGCAGGGATGTCCACTCTCCCCCTCACTGTTTGCTATTTTCATCGAACCGCTAGCCGCAGCAATCAGGCAAACTACAGATATTAAAGGCATAAAATGCAAGAACACAGAGCACAAAATCAGTCTATGTGCTGATGATGTGTTGCTTTTCCTCCAGCACTCACAAACCTCCCTCTCTCAGGTTTTTCGATTGACAAACTCTTTTTCAAGAGTTTCAGATTACTCTATAAACTGGTAAAAATCCACAGTTCGACCATTTAATTGCTTTTTCAACAATTCACTTACTACACAACTGCAGTCAGGGAATATTACATACTTGGGTATCAAAGTCTCTCATACATTGGCAGATTTAACAAAACTAAACCACATCTCATTAAAAAAAAAATTAAGGATGATCTTGCTAGATGGAAATATCTACCCTTATCTCTTATGGGAAGGATTGCTTCAATAAAAATGATGGTTTTGCCTAGAATAAACTATTTACTCTCAATTATCCCAAATAAACCATCATCTGACTGGTTTAGATCCCTGGACTCCTCTATCTCTAAATTCCTCTGGAAAGATAAACCCTCCACATATTAGATTAAAAACACTACAGAAGTCCAAAGATAAAGGAGGACTAGAACTACCCAACTTTTATTATTGCTTTCTAGCCAACAGGCTAGAATACATCTCAAGATGGATAAAACACACACCTCTTGATGAACCCTGGTTAGACGTAGAACAGTCACTTTGCAACAATATACTGTAAAGATTCCAGACCTTCCATTCATTAGCTCAAACATAAAACGAAAGGAATGCTTTAAAAGCATCAATATCAGCTTCTCTGACAGCTTGGTGGGAGTTTCTTAAAATGACAGTCTTCACTAATTCCATGCAGACGTACACCCATCTGGAACAACCCTGACATCCTACAACATAATAATATGATACATTTCCCAGGTTGGAGGTGTAAAGCAGTGGTTCCCAACCTGGGGGGCCAGACCCCCACAGGAGGGGCACCAGAGAGCAGGGGGCCGCATAATTTGTCTGCTCAGAGGTTAGAAGTTGGAAAAATATCCATTTGCCCGTGTAATAACTTTAGAAAATATGCTTTTGTTTTTAATTATGCTTGAAATGTCACCAAATGGACCACAGTCCAAAAACATGCATGTTAGGCTGATTGGTAACTCTAAATTGACCCTGGGTGTGAGTGAGACAGGTCCCTCTTGTAAATGAGTCCCCATGGCTTAACGAGGCTAGCCTGTATAAATAAAGGTTGAATGAATGAAAGAAAAAAATACTGATAAACACTGAAGAACCCTCATTTTAGTTATGTTTTAAAGTTTTCTTTAACGTCCAAAAAAGCTAAGTCTGGTCCTCTGGACATTCAAAAAACAAAACAAAACAAAAACAAAACAAAAAAAAACTGTAGAAACGTTTCGTCTTTCGTCCGAAAGACTTCCTCAGTCTGAGAAGCTGTGTTCAGCTCAGTCTTATAAATAGCACCCTCCCACAGTGGATCAACCAGTTGGCTGATGACAGCCGAAACCAGCTGCTCACATGATCAAGGAGGACCATCAGCCTGACGATGGATCGTTAACACCCTGATGGTTGTTTGCTATTCACAGAGGGCTGAGTGATACTAGCAATAACAGCATTGTAAGTGGGGGACAGTTGAACCCGGAGGCCTCCACCTCTGTTTAATGATGGACGGTTTCTTTTCACAAAGATGGCCTCCTTTACTCCTCTCTCAAACCATTGTTCCTCTCTATCAAGGATGTGAACATCTTCATCCCTGAAAGAGTGACCGCTGGCCTGGAGATGAGTGTAGACTGCAGAGTCCTGACCTGATGATGTTGATCTTCTGTGCTGGGCCATCCTTTTGGCCAGTGGCTGTTTAGTTTCCCCGATGTAAGACTGATCACAGCCCTCCTGACACTGAACAGCATACACAATATTACTCTGTTTGTGCCGGGGGACTGGATCTTTGGGATGAACCAGTCTTTGCCGTAATGTATTTTGGGGTTTAAAAGCCACTGGGACGTTGTGTTTAGAAAATAAACGTCTCAATGTCTCTGAAACTCCCGCAACATACGGAATGACCACTGGTCTGGGTCTGGGTTCCTTCTTTTCACCTGATGGCTGGCTGGAGTCCTGTTTGGGTTTCTTCTCTGCTTTCAGGAAGGCCCAGTTAGGATATCCACATTTCTCTAGAGCCTGTTTTGTGTGTGATTTCTCCTTCTGTCTGGCTGCTGAGTTAGTGGGGACGCTGTCTGCTCTGTGGTACAGAGTCCTGATGACTCCTAACTTATTGAGCATGCATCAGGGTATTTCTTTAACGTATTATGTTAAAAACTAAAATCTGTACCGTCACTTTAAGGACGTCAGTCCCGCTCTCAGCTTTCACTGCCTGAGTGAGAAGAGGTAGGAAATTTTTGTTGCTCTTGGTTAAGCTCACGTTTTATTCATTCAACCTTTATTTCGTCAGGTTAATCTCATTGAGCCTCGAGGACTCATTTACAAAAGCAACCTGCTACAAGCTAAAGTATGATGACAACAATAACAGTAGACATTTCCTTAAACAATCAACAATAGACAAACATAAGAGAGAAATACAGATTTTTTTAACAAATTAAAGCAAAATGTTAAAGTATCAAAACATTATAGGGTAGATGTAGAAAATCAGTAACAGGAACATATGCACTACTTCTTATATTTGCACTAATGTTTGTATTACATTACTGCCTATAGTCATACTACTGTTTACATTTACTGTTTACATTTATTACTACTGTTTACATTTATTACTACTGTTTACATTTATTACTACCGGTACTGTTTACATTCACACTACTTTTTATATCTACACCACTGCTGATATATATACTATTTTTATTGCATATGCCACTTTACCTCTATACCAATATCAACTACCTCATACATATACTGTGTACATAAACTTCATATGCTGCTTTGTCACTCTATTACAAATGTCAATGCCAGAACTTTCATTTTATTTTATAGATATACTTTTTACACATTTATACTACTATGCAAAAAACTCAGGACAGTATTACAATTTTTATTATTTCATTTTATGCTTATGTTTATTAAATGTTTAATGTTTTAGTGTTGGTGTAATCTTTCATACTACTACTATGCAAAAACTACTATGCAAAAACTTAGGACAGTATTACACTTTTATTATTTCATTTTATGCTTATGTTTATTAAATGTTTCAGTGTTTTAGTGTTTAAATGGTTACTGTTGCACCGAGGGACTGAGAGAAATGCAATTTCAATCCTGTGTATGTCCTGTACATATTGCAGTTTTGACAATAAAGTTGACTTTGACTTTTGACTTTGATATCTGCATTGGTTTTTGCCAGGATTCCAACAGATTCTTAAAACCATTTAGAGAGGTCAAGGCTGAGAGCTTTAAGTCTTTTTGTAAGATATTCCAGGAAGCAGGAGCGGAGTAGGAGAAGGCCCTTTTGCCAAGTTCAGTCAAGGAATACAGATGAGTCTTGAGCAAAGATTTAAAAGTCTCAACAGTCTGAGCGGTCTTTAAATTCTCAGATAAACTGTTCCACAGCTTTGGAGCAGCAACCGCAAAAGCCCTATCACCTCTGGATTTCATTCTGGATCTGGGGACATCTAAGAGAAACTGGTTGGTAGACCGGAGTGCTCTTACCAGAGTGTAGATGCTAATAAGATCACATAAAAGAAGGGAAAAAACACTTCTTTTTAAATTTGATACACAATTATATTTGTCCATGAATGAATCCAATCAGCTACTTGGACTACAAGCATGTTTTAAAGACATAAAAATCTGGATGACCCTAAATTTTCTGATTTTGAACATAGACAAGACTGTGGTTTTAGATTTTGGACCTGAGATTCTTAGGAATGAATTTTTCTGTCTTCCACCCTACTTAGATGCCATTAATCTGGCCTCCGGTTCTAATGTTAAAAATCTTGGTGTTATTTTTGATCAGGACATGTCTTTTATCCCCCACATTAAAAACAATAATAGAACCACTTTCTTTCACCTGCGTAATATCACTAAAATTAGAAACATCTTATCTAAAAATGATGCAGAAAAACTGGTTCATACATTTGTCATGTCTAGACTGGACTATTGCAATGGGTTGTTAGCTGGGTGTCCAAATACTTCTTTAAAAGTTAAAACTTAAAAAATGGTACTAAACCCTTGGCTTATGGAAAATTCTTGCTCTTTTTTTTGTAGTATTCAGAGTTTATTGTTGTTTGCACCACGTGTGGTGGAACTAACTTATGTACACAGGGTCCCAGCTACATCCAGCAATAAACTGTCTTGGCTAATTTTAGGGTCATCTCCAAGCTGCCTTTTATTTCAAATTTTTAGAAAAAATTGTGTATTCACAGGTGAAATGTTTTCTGGATGAGCACAACATAATGGAAGTTTTTCAGTCCGGCTTCAAAACTCGCCACAGCACAGAATCAGCTCTAGTCAGAGTTTTTAATGACATTCTTATGGCCAATGATTCTGGTGAACATGTGGTTCTTGTCCTGCTCGACCTAACCGCTGCCTTTGATACCGTGGACCATAACGTTTTAATATCACGTTTACAGCACCAAGTGGGTATCTGTGGTACTGCACTGAGCTGGTTTAGGTCCTATCTGGCAGACAGAACCATGTCTGTGAACATAGCTGGTTCTGAATCCTCCACTGCTCCTCTGTGTTTTGGGGTTCCACAGGGCTCCATTTTAGGTCCCCTGCTTTTCTCCCTTTACCTACTTCCATTGGGATCAATCCTCAGAAAGCATGGGATCTTTTTTCATTGTTATGCTGATAGTCAGATCTATATGCCACTAAAAAAGAAAGATGCCTCCTCAATCAGGCCACTTCTGTTGTGTCTTGAAGACATCAAAGCTTGGATGTCTTTAAACTTTTTAAATTTTAATGAAAAGAAAACAGAAGTGATGGTGTTTGGTCCTAGTGGCTCTTGTGAACCTTGCCCTGTTGATCTGGGCCCTCTGGCACCACATGTAAAGAAAACAGTTTCTAACTTGGGTTTTAAAATGGACAGTGATTTTAAATTAGATTCCCAGATTGGAGCGGTGGTCAAGACCAGTTTTTATCACCTCAGACAGCTGGCTAAGGTAAAGTCCATCCTTACACAGCAGCAGCTGGAAACAGTAATCCATGCCTTCATCACCTCTCGGCTGGATTACTGTAACGCTCTTTACCTTGGCGTCAGCCAGTCCTCCCTCAGACGTCTCCAGTTGGTCCAGAACGCTGCTGCTCGCCTTCTAACTGGAGTTCATAAGAGGGAGCACATCACCCCCACTCTGGCTTCACTCCACTGGCTGCCTGTTCATTTTAGAGTTCATTTTAAGATTCTTTTATTTGTTTTTAAAAGTTTAAATGGTCTTGCTCCATCCTACCTCTCTGAGCTGCTTCACCCATACTCTCCTGCTCGGTGCCTCAGATCAGCTGATCAGCTGCTTCTGGAGGTGCCGAGGTCCAAACGGAGGCTCAGAGGGGACAGAGCTTTTTCTGTTGCTGCTCCAAAACTGTGGAACGATCTCCCTCTTCCCGTCAGACAAGCTCCTTCACTGTCCAGTTTTAAAACTCTTTTAAAAACACATTTTTACTCACTGGCTTTTAGCACAGACTGATTTTGTTCTGCACTGTTTTTATTGTTTTTATTGATCTTAATGTTTTAACAACTGTTTTATTTTTATGTGTTTAAATGTTCTTGATTTTATGTACAGCACTTTGTTGCAGCTGTGGTTGTTTTAAAGGGCTTCATAAATAAAGTATTATTATTATTATTGTAAAATGTAAAAGAAAAACTGCAATAAAATCCAAGATATGAATTAAGAAAAATGATAACTAAAAATGACACTGAGCATGGACTTTGTTAATTAAATACACACTAAGCACTAGTAGTACAAAAACAATATGCGGAACAGCAGCACAAACATGAGTCTGTGAGCAGATTGTTAATGCCTGTAGTAGTTTTGTAATTTGTATCAATAATAAAAATTACACAACTTTAAAACTTTACAAAGCTTAAAAAATCCTAATAATTTAGATAATAATGTGGAGTCAACCTGTTTCTTCCATTGTATTTGTATAGAGCTCGTGCTGCAGTAAGGAGTGGTTAGTTTTTCAGAGCCTAAGAGTAAAACTCTGAGCAAGACATTTCATCATTTAGATTGACAATGAGCTCATTTCCGATTAGTTCAGAAGAACATTTGTTTCACACATCAGTCAACTTATTTTTCACGAGAGAAATCATTTCCACAAATCCAGTGGAAGATGGGATGAAGACAAACAGCTGCCTGAAGACTTGATCCACCTCTCTGCTGTTTCCTTGGACTGCCACCTTCTCCTGAAATTCTGTGGTGACGGGCTGCAGTCACATTCCTCATGAATGTGGGCCGAGATGGTGTAGAGGCAGGGCAGCCGGCTCAGGACCGGAAGGTCCCGGGTTCGATCCCCGGTCACTGCATACCTCGTTGTGTCAAGACACTTGACCCCGAGTTGCTCCCGATAGGACTGGCAGTGCCTTGCATGGCAGACTACCGCTACCGGGGTATGAATGTGTGTATGAATGGGTGGATGGCTGGTACTGTGAAGCGCTTTGGGGCCCCTCATAGGGGGCTGGAAAGCGCTATATAAGTAAGCTCCATTTACCATTTAAGCTCCATGAAGCTCATCCATATACATGCTTAATCTGCCAAAAGGAGTTAATAGTTTTATGATCTGAGTTCACCAGAGGCACATGTACAGTGGCAAATAAATGGGAACAAATATTTTATCTTTAGAATTTTGTACCATATCCTAACTACCTTTTGAAATTACTTTATTACATCATATATTGTATAAACGGTTTATTTTTTAAGATGTGTAGAAGTATGCATATGTTTGTATACTGTAAAGTAAGTTTGATCATGTTTTTATTTGTATATATCAGTTGTATCCATTTGTATATAACTATCATTTATAAAACGTGGTTCATCTTCACCTTGTTTGAGGCATCAGTGTGAAGAGAGAATGGGAGTGTTCTGCTTCCACTTTTCAATTTTTGGACAACTTCTTCTATCATATTCTGTTATCATTATTATAGTAATACAAGTTCATAATATAAATAGAATCAAGCTCTTTTTTTAGTACCGGTTCTCTTAAATATTCCTAATATTAAAGGTCCTAATGCACCTTAGCATATATAGCATTTCACCATATAAATGTACCTTAAATGTTTCAATGTTAATAGGAGCTAGTTACTTGCAAGAGGCTTTGTTTTCATTCTCCAGATAAATACAGTGTTAAGAAATAGTAAAACACCATCAGTGACATTTAGTATATAAAATTATTAATGTTTGATAAATTTTTATGAGCAAATTGAAATAAATTTTGCCATCAGAGTCCTATACAATAACCAGGCGGCTAGCGCTAGCATGCTAACTCCACAAACAAACAAAGAAGAAAAAAAACTCACCAGTTCCCACTTGCAGTCAGCTGAAGGCTTTTTTCACAGAGCCATCTAAAATTTGAGAGGCATATCAGTCAGAAATGGCAAATAGATATTAGATAAAGGGCTTTCAATGATTTAAAAGCTACCTGCGCCAGCCTGCTTGAGTCGCTGCACGGTTCTGTAATCCCAGACACAAATAAAAAAAGACCGGACCGGAAGCACATGATCTGTAGTTTCAGCTCACGCTGGACGTGTCCAGGCCATAGAAAAATGTGCCCAACATCTTCCCATTGTTTTGTAATGTCGTGGAATAACTGCGGATGTACCATTTATAACGAGAGTCTATGGATAAGAGTCGTGCGCCCCAAAATAGGAAATACGTCACCAATCAGAAAACGTTTTTTAAACGAACAATATCATCATTACTCATAAAATATTTATCATACTCAACTAAAAACATATATGCATGTACTGTATTTCAAAACATTTTTATTTTATTACTTAATTTTATATAAAAAAATATCTCTTCAATGTAAAATGGTTAATAGCTGCAGAAGTTCCAGTGGTGCGGCGCCCTAGCACCCCCTATTGGCCGGCTGCCCCTGCTGGTGACCCACATCAAAGCTAAGATAGACATCAGTGAGGGCGCTCACTAATGTGCATACTACAAGAATCGATCAACAGAGTACACCATCTCCTCTGAGGTCCACACTATCTGAACTCTCACCCATCTGGAGCAGAAGGACTCCAATCTCTATATGCTCTTTGTTGACTTTACATCTGCCTTCAACACCATGATTCCCCAGACCCTGATGAACAAACTACTCACACTGGGACTAAGCCCCTCCCTATGCAACTGTGTCCTAGACTTTTTTGGCCAGAACTCACCGGAACCCAGTTCCACCACTTCTAAAATTTAACCCTGAGAGTACCGGGACTTTTTTTAAGAGTAAGGTGCGTTCCGGAACTTATTTTCATCTTCTTCACTTGAAAGACCCATGGCAGACGGCATCATTTCCCCCTGACTGGATTTCAAGACAGAGCAATGCATCTTCTCGATAATAAAACATCTTTGGTGGAGCGCGTCATTTGGCCAATCACAACCTCAGGACAGACGGGGGGAGGAGACAACAGCGAAATCTGTTAAACAAAACAAACTCTGCAACGCGACAGAGCGCGAGGGAGGCGGAAGTAGAACAGGCAGTGTTTCTTGACGATACGAGAGAACCCCGCTGATGAAAACATGACAGAGTCATAAACTAACTTCACCACGGTGTGTATGAAGGAACAGCTGCAGGCAAGTCTCTACATTAAACCACATCTATCACTAAATCAGAAACTGTAAAAACCCCTCCTAAATTCACTGTTGGTGATTATTAAAATGTCACCTGTTCATTGGGTAAAGTTAATATTTTTATACATGCAGTTGAGTGTAACCATTGTTTAGTAAAATGGCATGTTGTGTTACAAATAAAACTAAATAAAAATTAACAAAATAAGTCAATTGCACCCCTAAAGCCAATAAAGTGTCACATTAATTTCATTATCTTAGCCACATGAGTGAGTTTAAAAACAGGATGATGTCTATATGATCTAGTTGAATGAGGTGTCTCTAAAATATCCTGATTCATGATCAATAATAATTTAAACAATTTTTAATCTGTCCACAGGACCTGACTTTATTTTGTTAGATGTCTCTAAAATAGTTATTGAATCAAGTGTTTACATGTAGGTAAACATAGATGTTTAACAACTTGTTAAAATACACCAGAATGCAGGAAATGGCTTCTACTTTATTCAAAATTTCTGGCAAAACATCTTCACCAGCATATTTAAGAAATGAGTTTTTACTGTTAGTAAGTAAGTTTTATTTATATAGCACATTTCACAGACATGAGAGTCACATAGTGCTTTACAAAAGGAAAAATAAAATCATAAAATCACAGAAGTACTATACAGAAAGGAAAAACATAACAAACTCTAAAATCAATGTACAAAATTAACCAAAAGCCTGTCTGAAGAGATAAGTCTTAAGTTTTTAAATGCATCTGTTGACTCGGAGCAGTGCATTGTTAGCAAAATGTTCTGCTGTATTTGACTTGCTGCTGTTGTTGATTTTCTGGTTGACATAATCTTTCCTATTTATGTCCTCATTAAATCAGGTTAGTAAATGAATTTTACCTGAAGCATGTTACAAAATCTTTGGGGGGGAAGGGGGGTTCGGCGGCGCAACATTTGTCACCTTTTTCATCCCTTCTGAGTTTATTATTATGACATTAGGGAGGGTACCGGCACTTATTTTTTTCCACTTAAAGCACTGCAACAGACCACAGTCTGTGAGGATCCACAACTTCTCCTCCTCCACCATAACCCTCAGCACTGGCTCCTCTGAGCTGTGTGTTTAGCCCCTCCTGTTCACTCTGCTAACATATGATTGTGCACCTACCCTAGAGCTGTCATCGGGCCGGAAATCCACGGCCCTACCCTACCCGAGCCCTAAGTTTAATTACCCAAGCCCGAGGGAGCCCGCTGATTTCCTAGAAATCACCGCCCGACCCGACCCTACCCGATTAAAAAAAAAAAAAAAAAAAAAAAAAAAAACACTACGTTTATTTATTAAGCTTTTACTGCGTTCTCCCACTCAGCAAAAGAACTTGATGTTGTTCTTCTGTGTTTTGATGGAGGAGGTGTGAGCGCGCTGCTCGCGGTGACTTTTGATGTTGAAGCTTCAGGAAGTTCAGGTGCGGCAACTTGTTCCGCCGCAGATGAGAGCAGTGTGCGGACGTGAGCGTGCACCTGACGCACGTCAGCTGGTGACATAATTTTGAGCTTGTTAAAGTTAGGCCACAGAAATAATGCAACTCTGTGCAAGTCGTGGATAATAATTTTGCGCTCCAGCACTTCTGCATGTCTGCGGCGCAGAAACACCTGCTGCGGAGAGTCTGTGTGTGAGGACTGGCAGTGTTGCTTCAGTTTCTCATTCCAGAGACAAACCAGGTTGGTGGGATATTTGTCACCCTCCAGTTCTCTCTGTGCACGGTAAAATGGTTCGAGAAATGTCACTAAAAAGTCCAGCATGTCGGGGGAGACGCTGTCCAGGCGCGCACCGCGCGCCTGCTCTCTGGCTGAGTTGCGCAATTTAGTGGCTGCGCTGCGGTTTTCACCATCTAAATTCACTCTATTAATTATTTCCTCATCAGTAAACTTACTGCCTTATATTCTTTACAAGCAGATTAAAACAATTTTATATTGTGTGCATTTTTATTTAGTTTTGTTTGTGCTGTATGATTAAAAAAAACCACATCAAAGCCCGAGCCCGACCCGGCCCGCCAATCAAACGCAAAAATATGGCCCTACCCGACCCGAAGTCGGGTAGGGCTCGGGTAGGGTCGGGCTCGGGCGAAGAAACGACACCTCTAACCTACCCATCCAGGCTGTCATATTGTAAAGTTTGCAGATGATGTTGGTGGGATGCATCACAAACAATGTTAAGTCCAGCTACAGGCAGGAGGTGTAACACCTGGAGAGCTGGTGCAGGGAGAGGAACTTTCACATCAATGTGAAGAAGACAAAGGAGAGGGTTGTGGATTTCAGATGGAGCAAATTCACCTACACCCCACTGAACAAGGGGGGCACCTGCTTTGGATGTTATCAACCATTAAATAGCCCTTATCAGTTATATCATCCCCATGCGTAGCGGTCAGATTTCCCCTCCTGTACCTCCTAGGAGGTATAAAGGTACGTTGTCACCGTTACAAGTGATGACAGCAGGCTCCGTCTTTAGCTACGTGGTTAGGTTTAGAGTAAAGCCTCTGGCGTTAGGTTTAGGGCAGACCTGCTCATTACGTCGATCGCGATCGACCGGTCGATCGCGGAGGCATTACTGGTCGATCGCAGCGTGACATTATATTATTTTTTATTTTTTTCCCCACAGCGTGACATTAAAAAATTGTCAGCCAATGAAACATCCCGTTACTTGATTGACATGCAGGGCAACCAATCAGATGACAACTGAAAACATCCCGTCACTTGATTGACATACACGGCAACCAATCAGATGAGAGCTTTAGGTCACGCTCATGCAGCTTCTAAAAACAATGGCGCGAGGGTGGAAGTTGAACGCAGCAAAACATACTAAGCGAAAACAATCAGATTTCGGACTGTTCATGGAAAATACGACATCGACTTCCCACCGAAAAGCCAGCTGAGAAAGAGAAAGGTGGAGGAACTAAAATCCCTGTTCGGACAGCAGCAACTTCAAAGCGAAACGCCCCCACCATCTTCCGGGTGAGTGACGCTGTGTTGTTTCTCTGCACGCTTAAACATACTGGTTGGGAGCTGACGTGGCTTTATTATTAAAATCATACGAGACACTTTTCATACAGAATAACCTCCTTGACTACTCTCTGTTCTCTGCACGTTTCCCTGTCCCGCAGCGCGAGCGTTTGCACACTTTCGCGTTGCGTTCAGGGACAGTCGGTAAAATACACCGCTGTAAATCTCTCCGTACCAAAAGAGACATTTTTATGCCTTCGTTCACTAAATTAAACGTGTCCGGAGCCATAACAACCTGCCACAACTGTAGTTATCAACTGGTGGCCTGTGGACCACTTCAGATTTGCTGGAGGGGGCTTTTAGAAATGACATTTATTAAAGTAAAAAATATCTAATGATTTTTTTTTTACATTTATTAAAGTAAAAGACCAGATTCTTATAAAGAAGGGGGTGGGGATCAGTTTCATTTCATTTATTCATTTGTATAGCACTTTACACAACCACGGTGATGGTGACTAAAGTGCTTAACAAAAAACAGTGCAGTACAGTGAAAGACAACATTAAAAATCAAGAAAACACAACATAATAGCAAAAATAAAACCAGAAATGTCACCACATATTTAATTACTAAATGCCAGTTGGAATAAAAAAGTCTTAAGCTTCGATTTAAAAAGGCCAAGTTCAGTAATCTGACGTAGCTCAAGCGGGAGCGTATTCCAGAGTAGAGGTGCGGCCGCAGAAAAGGCACGGTCACCCCAACGTTTATATTTTGTCCGTGGAACAGAGAGCAGGAGCTATCTGACCTCAGAGACCTGGAGCGGGCAGGGAAACTTAACAACTCTGTTATATTTCTACCATATATTTTTAAAATAAAATTTAAAAAATCTATATTGCTGTCACCATCACCCCATTTGGTCCCTACGGTCGACCAGGTGCCCATGGGCACCACGTTGGTGACCCCTGATTTATTACATGTGTTGTGCAATATTTGCTTATTCAGTTATGCAAGGTACATCAACATAGGTACATTGTACATAAAAAGAATCCTTAATACATTTGAAGATAATTATATGTTTTGCATTTTTGTATTGGGTAGATCTTTTGGACTTAGTTTTTTTATAAGTAGCTCGCATGCTGAAAAAGTGTGAGCACCCCTGGTTTAGGGTCTTGGTTAGGTTTAGGCACAAGGGTAAGGGGGTTAGGTTTAGGGTTGGTCCTCTGGGTCAGGTTTAAGGTTAGGTTTAGGAAAAAGGTTACATAAGCTGAAAAAAACAAAAACACAACACTTCCGGGTTTACGGAAACACGCTGCCTACTCACAGCGATAATAACACTGATAACGTTCTTTTAAACATACTAGGAGGTAGATTAGACAGTTTCGCCACTAATATATGGGGATGATAACAGCTAATAACACCCATTGTATGGACTGACAACATCCGAACCCGCTCAAGGGGGTGTAGGTGAAGGAAGGGGAAAAAGGTTCTGCTGTGGAATTGGTCTCTAGTTACAAGTACTTGGATGTGCACCTGAATGACAACCTCAGCTGAGCCAGCACCACCACCAGCCTGATCAAGAAGGCATATCAGAGACTCTACTTCCTCTGGCGGCTGAGATGAGCTGGTCTGGGAAGCTCAGTCCTCACCACTAGGGGTGCAGGAAAAAAATAGATTTTTAAAATTATTTTGAGTTAAAGGTTAATGCACTATGGTAGGCTGAAGTCTGTTTACTTTTGTATTTATATATTTTGAATTATTTGTTTGTGATGGACTGGAGACATGCCCAGGTGTCCCCCGCCTCTCACACAGTGATGACTGGACATGGACACCAGTGACCCCCGTGACTCTTAAAGGAAGAAGTGGGTAAAGATGATGGATGGATGAATTATTTGTTCCTAGATTTTTATTGTTTTAGAGAAGTCCAGGCAACTAAGCTAACCTAATACTGGTTATTTAAGTTACATAATTTAATGCATTCCTGTATTATTTGTTCCTATTTTTGGTATAAATATCAAACAATGCAAAAAAATTGATGCAATAAGGAACCTAAAATTATTGTTTTAAATAAATGTTCCATTTGTTTACATTGTTGTTTATTCTTTTCAGCTTGTCAGATACAAAACTGAAACTAAATTTATGACCATTTTAATAGAAAAATTGTTTCTGAATCAAAAATTGTTTCTGAATCGAAAAATCGATTTTGAATCCAATTGTGACACAAAAAAATCGGAATTGAATCGATTCTCCAGACACTGAGAGATTCGCACCCCTACTCACCACCTTCTATAGGTGTGCAGTGGAGAGCATCCTGTACTACAGCATCAACGTGTGAGATGGAGGCTGCACAGCTGCAGAAAGAAAAGCTTTGCAGAGAGTGGTGAAGGCTGCACAGAAGATGTTGGAGTCAGTCTCCCCACCATCACAGACATCTACACCTCCAGATGCAGGAAGAGAGCCACCTGCATAATGAAGGACACCACTCACCCAGCACACACACTATTTGCCCCACTCCCCTCAGGCAGGAGGTTGTGGAGCATTAAGTGTAGAACCACTAGACTGAGGAACAGCTTCTACCTTGAAGTTGCTAGACTCACAAATCCCTAATCAGGATTTTCACTGTGGAAAAAAACATCACTGTAATGCAATTTTGATTGTTGATATGTGCTATTGACTATCCATGCTGCTGGTCTTATGATGCTGATGATTTATGCTGCTGTTTTCATTCATTCGTACTCATCCACCCACAAAGACTCATGTTCGTCAAAGTCAAAAAGTCAAAGTCAAAGTCAACTTTATTGTCAGAACTGCAATATGTACAGGACATACACAGGACTGAAATTGTGTTTCTCTCAATCCCTCGGTGCAACAGTAACCATCTAAACACTAAACACTAAAACATTTAATAAACATAAGCATAAAATAGTAAAAGTGTAACACTGTCCTGAGTTTTTGCATAGTAGTATAAAAGTATGAAAATTTACACCAACACTAAAACACTAAACATTTAATGATGTAAAAGTGTAAATGTAAGTGTACCATGTAAAAGATCAGCTGTCTAGCTTTGATGCAGCTATCTTAAATGTGCACGATTACAGACAGGATCGAAGGATGGTAGAAGATTCGTCTGGTTCACTGCGAGCCTTTTATTCAACATGTCCGCCATTCATCTGGTCGGTACAACACAGTAACTAACGTAACGTTGCGTCAACTACGTAACTACGTCATCACGTACATTCTAACGTAAGCACGTATATGTACGTGACAGGATATTACATCTCCCTTTTTTTAAATAAAAATAAATGTCCTTCTACAACACATACTAATCAGAACCTATTATAGCAAAATATCTATAACCAATACAAAATCTCTACACATGGCTTCTAACACAACACCTGCTGGAAATGCAAAATTTTAAATATACATTTTACAAGCATTTTTTTTTCACAATTCTTGAACATACATTTCACAAGCATTATTATTATTATTATTATTTTTACAAATTCAAAATGGTTCTGGGTCTCACCACTCGACCTGATCGAGTTTGTATCAGAGGTGCGGACTCTGAACTTCCTTCACTGTCCATGCCTGTTTGTTGTGTAATGCCTGGTGGTTCTGGTTCTGGACAATCTGGTGTGGTGACATCAGGAGTTGGAATCAGATGCCGTCTGTTCCTTCTGATTTCAGAACCATCTTCCGTCTTGATGTGGTACGAGCGATTAGTCTTTGCTGGTCCGATGACAGTCGCTGGCTTCCAAGTAACATCTGGCAGTTGAAAACGGACAGCAGCTCCCGTTGGCAACGCTGGCAGTGGTTTGGCAGTTCTGTCATAGTACAATTTTTGTCGCTTTTGACATCTCTGTCTTCTGCGGCGGATGTCGCTCTGGCGAGTCAGTTCAGGTTGTAATTGTTCTTTCGTGGATGGAAGGATTGAGCGAAGTCTCCTGCTCATCAGCAGTTGTGCTGGTGATTTGAATCCATCAACCGGGGTGTTCGTGCGGCTGTTGTTCAGTGTATTGTTTTGCAGTATCAGTGACTAGCGTATATCTTAGATCTTTTAACATACCGTTTGGCATTCTTTTAGCGTATATCTTAATTTATATCTTAGATCCTTATTTATTGTTTCCTTTTACCCTATATTTTTTGCTATTGTTGGATGTAACTGAGACTCTGTGTACACAATTTCATTCCACCTCATGTACCACATGTGATAGGAATGACAATAAAGAACCTTGACTTTGATTCATTAAACCTTTATACAAGTTATTCTCTTTAAGTCGCAAGGACTCATTTACAAGAGGGACCTGTTTTAAACAAAGAACACAGATGAGGTATAAAGTACACACAACAATAAAAATTTATATAAAAACATATACAATTAAAAATACCGGTACATAAAATAAGTGATATAAAACAAAATAAAAAAACAAGCTACATTATAAAATGGTGTAAAATACTAAAAGTAGGAACATGTCTGTACTGATATTTGCATTGAACTTAACAGTTGTTTAAAATCCCTTAGGGAGGTCAAAGTTGAGAACTTCAGATTTTGTTGCAAGGTGTTCCAGGTTACAGGAGCAGAGTAAGAGAAGGCCCTTTTGCCAAATCCGGTCTGCACTGGGGGGATGCTGCAGGTAATAATGTCTTAAGCGCAGACTCTGTAGCTGCACTGACGAAGTGACATGTAGGAGGAGAAGGCATCAGACCAAGGAGTGAGTTAAAGATGAAACTGTACCAGTGAGAGTCTGCATGAAGTTGAAAAAAAAAACTGAAATCATTAAAAAGAACAAAAACTTACTGAAAAGTCTGCAGGAAGACCTGTCCTATTTTCCATCATCTGTGTTCTGTGACTATCATAGTATTGATCACTATTTGATTGAATGCAACTTCAATAATGACCGGACTATCAGAATCCAGACCGCAAGCAGAACTCAAGAAACTCAGGAAGACCAACTATTTATTAAACTAAATAAATAAATGCTGACCAAGCCGCCAACTCTACGTACAACACTGTCTAAACACTGGAAGCATGGAATAGAAAGAGGAAGAGAAAGGAGACATATGACATGCTTTACTCAGGGAGTCCCGGATGTTCTGAAATTTAAAATGAACACAATGACAAACAACTGGTGAGGAGACACCTGGCTGAGACTGGGCAGGGCAGGAGCAGAACTGAAGAACACTGGGTATCTTACTGACACTGGGAGAACAAAAACTAACCATGAAATACAAGAAATATATAAACAGAAACACAAATCCTAATATTAATATACTGGTAGTGATATAGGGTGAGAAGCTCAGTCATCCGGGAGGGACTCGGAGTAGAGCCGCTGCTTCTCCACATCGAGAGGAGCCAGTTGAGGTGGCTCAGGCATCTGGTTAGGATGCCTCCTGGACGCCTCCCTGGTGAGGTATTCCGGGCATGTCCCACCGGGAGGAGACCCAGAGGAAGACCCAGGACACGCTGGAGGGACTATGTTTCTCAGCTGGCCTGGGAACGCCTTGGGATTCCCCCAGAGGAGCTGGTCCAAGTGGCTGGGGAGAGGGAAGTCTGGGCCTCCTTACTTATACTGCTACCCCTGTGACCCGACCCCGGATAAGCGGAAGAGAATGGATGGATGGATGGATGGATGGATGGGTGGATGGTAGTGAACCACAGGTCATTAGTAAAACACAGGTTGTGTTGTAAAGCACTTTGAGTATCTTGATCAGATAGAAAGGCTCTATATAAGTACAGTCCATTTAGTAAAAGAAAAAGGTAATTCTGCTTAATCTGTCTTCTAGACACAAAGTTCTATTCATTATTTTTTATCATGTAAAATTAGAGAAATATGAATATGATCAGTTTGGATGTTGACGAGATATATCTTACATCTACTTTTTTTTAATAAGGGCTAACAGGCCTAAATATCCTGTAACAACCTCGGACATATTACATTTTTTCATTTTTTTTCCCCAATAAAATTATTTAGTTTCTTCAAAATTATAGTGGCAGTGTATTGTGTAAATTATAAGATAGACTCACTCCTCTCACTTCTTGTCATATTCCCATTGAATTCCCATTTGTAAGGCAACAAAACAGAAAGAAGGACAAACCACCAGAGCTCACAGATACTAAGTCATGTTTCTGGTCCAAACTATTTTTTTCATTTTTGCTGTAACAAGTCCCATTGTTACTGGAACCGCTCTATCATCAATAAGACATCAGATCCAGCAGATGTATACTCTGATGATTTACTCCAGTTCAACAAAGCCCCGGTGAATTCATGTGATAGACATGAGTTTCTAGGTCAACAACAAGTCCTGAACAGGTGTAAACTGGATCCAGAGTAACAATGAAACCATCCTTGTTTATCCAAGAAAGATCTTTGGTTGTAGTAGATTGAATGCTAAGGGGTAATGGCAAATTATGATAAGATAGATAGATAGATAGATAGATAGATAGATAGATAGATAGATAGATAGATAGATAGATAGATAGATAGATAGATACATGTAGATAGATAGATGATAGATAGATAGATAGATAGATTTATTTGTCCCCGTAGGGAAATTAGTTTGCAACATTGTCAGCAGGCATTGACATAAAGGACATACTTATACATACATGACATTAACATCCATCATTACAGCAAAGATGTTTGAGCTCAGTAATTCATGATATGTTTGTATCATTTAATGATTTAATTGCTTGTGGTATGAAAGAAAATATTGTTCTGTTTCTTGAGAATAAAGGAAGGCCGTACCTTTGCCCTGAAGGAAGCAACTCAAATGAAGATCTTAGGGGATGTGTGTCGTCTGCTATAATCTTGTTTGCCTTCCTCATAATTCTGTCCATGTATATGTTTTCCATACTTGGCAGAGGGGTCCCTAACAGTTTGCTGGCTGTAGTTACTATACTGTACTTCTCAATGATTTCTTCTGAGCCTCTGTAGCATTGCCAAACCAACATATGTTACAAAAAGTTAAAATACTTTCAATTCAATGGTAATGATAAACCTAGTAATAGTATTTTAAAGCCATAAAATCAGCACTAATATTGTAATGACATGGTTACATTTCTGCAGACTTACTGTAAATATCTTTTTATCTGAAAAAATAAAAATAAATAAATAAAATAAAACACAAAAAAAAACTACAGTAAATGCAAGAAAGTTCATACTCAACTAAATGCAGTTTTTGCCTCTCCTTCCTGCTGCCAGGATGACCTCACTTTGGTCCTAAGTCCTCGTGAATGATAATCACCTGGAACACGGTTCAAATTATAATAATAATAATAATAATATAATAATAAACTTTATTTGTATAGCACCTTCCTACAATGCCTTGCATTGACCAAGGTGCTTAACAGGATAAAAAGATGAATAAACTGGAATAATAAATCAATGAAAATAGAATAGGAAACAACAGCAATAAAAGAAGGCAATGGAAATAAAAAATGCTACATACTAAAATAACACTAAAATAACACAAGTAATAAAAGTTACCGGTACACACTGAAAGCTTTTTTGAACAAGTGGAAATAAAAAGGCAATGGAAATAAAAAAGTGTTACATATTAAAATACCAAAAGTAATAAAAGTTACACACTGGAAGCTTATTTGAACAAGTGGAAATAGAAAGGCAATGGAAATAAAAAAAATGCTACATATTAAAATACCAAAAGTAATAAAAGTTACACACT
>JBBPBX010005786.1:14745-26056 GCA_038048925.1 Garcialebias charrua | reverse complement strand
CAGGAGCTCCCGAAGAGATTGGTTGTAGTAATCCACAGAGTCATCTGCAGATGAATGATTGACAGCGGTCAGGGTGTGAAGATCAGCAGACAGAACATCAAGGGAAATGTTTTTAAGGTCACGGAACTGGATGGGTCGTTTTGGGTTTGAAGCAGGCGAAGATGAAGGCACTTCCAGGGAGATGACCCTGTGGTCTGAGACACCCAGGTCATATACAGACAAGTTATTGATGAGTACAGTGTCTGTAATCACCAAATCCAGAGTATGCCCCCTACTGTGCGTAGGGACGTCAACGTGTTGAGTGAGATTAAGAGAGTCCAAAAGAGACTTAAAATCTGTTGCCAGAGGTAAAGAAGAATTGTCCATGTGGATATTTAAGTCGCCAAGAAAAATGGTCTTCCCAGGGGAGGTGCAGAAAAAAGTGAGGAGGTCATGCATCTGTGTTCATTCGTGCTCAGCTGCTCATACAGAATCATGTTCGTGCTGCTGTTTGGAGTGATGTTTTTCTATGTTAATAGTGCTTAGTGTATTTTTAGTTGATGTTTTTCTTAGTTCATATCTTAGATGTTATTACCGTTTTTCTTCTACTTTTTATTGTTGGATGTAACTGGGACCCTGTGTACATAATCTTGTTTCATCACATGTACCACATGTGGTGCGAATGACAATAAAGATTCTCTGACTCTACTTCCTCAGGCGGCTGAGACGAGCTGGTCTGAGAAGCCCAGTCCTCACCTCCTTCCACAGGTGTGCAGTGAAGATCATCCTGTGCTCCAGCATCATCGTGTGGCATGGAGGCTGCACAGCTGCAGAAAGAAAAGTTTTACAGAGAGTGGTGAAGGCTGCACAGAAGACGTTGGAGTCAGTCTCCCCACCATCACAGACATCTACACCTCCAGATGCAGGAAGAGGACCACCAAACCTTAATAAATCTGTTCTGTTCCCACTAAAGGATGGCACACTGACAGAAATTAATGGTATTCATATCAAAGAGAAATTGACATACTTAGGAGTGGCTATTGAGAAAAATCAAAATTTACGTAGCAGTTCAAATTTTGGCCCCATTATAGAACAAATAACCAAATTTACCATGTGGCTAATGAGAGACCTGTCATTAAATGGAAGGGTGTTACTCTCAAAAGTTGAGGGAATCTCAAGATCTGTGTTCCTTATCTTTAGTAATGGCAAAGGATGTATGTAAAAAGTTAGCTAAAACATTATTTGACTTTATATGGAAAGATAAATGTCATTACTTAAATTCATTCAACCTTTATTTAAACAGATAAATCACATAGAGCCTCAAAGACTCATTTACAAGTGAGATCTGTTGGACAGACAATAAAAGTGGTGAAAAATGACACACAGGGTTTGGAGACAAAAATATTCCCAACACATTTTTGACCTCTGCTAAAGGTCAAAAGTGTGTTAATGAAAAAAAAAATCTTATACACAAGCACATAATGACGCTGACATTACGCAGGGTAGGGGGAGAAGAGCTGCCGAGGACGGCCAGAGACGAATCCAGAGTCCTGAAATGATGACAGAATGTTTATTCAGCTGGGCTCCTCTGAAAAGTCTGTGGAATTCCTCAGCAGAAGGTTTGGGAGGGTGAGAGCGTCAGGTTTGCAAAACTTCTACATGTGTGTTGAGATAAGACGGCCAGTCAAGGCCAGTCAGTGAGCCAAATTTCAGATAAACACGGTTGTTTTGGGGACAGGCAGAACTTTAGTGACATCTACCTTCAGTCTGTGTCGGTCCACTCGCTTCCGAAATGTCCAAATTAAAATGACCACACCAATGGAACGTGCCTGAGAGAATCCCCGAGATCTGATCCATTCAGCCAAAAGTCTGGGTTCTCGAGACATGAACCAACCCGTCATGTAAGGCAGGCAGCCTGACCAGGTGCAGATTTGCAGCCGACGTCTTCCTTGTGTGTTGATAGACCAGGAACCAGCCGAATCCAAAAAGCAGGAACCAGTTATCATAAATCCAATTAAATATGCGTCCTTAAGATCCACAGATGACAGCAGAGATAGACACGTCATCAAGTCTTCCAAGTCGATGAGATATCCAGCTGTGTGCATGCCAACAGGGCAAATCGGCTCGCCTACAGCCTGTCTTCTTTTGAAGAAATGTTATCAGTTGTGTTGAGGGACCAACTGACCAAATTGAAGTCCATAGTTATGATTCTGAAGATTTTGTAGAAGAGAGGCTCTCAGACAGTTTCACAGACAAGACAAAGCAAAAGCAAAGCGGAGACCGAGAGGAGACGTCCACCCTTGAGAAGAGCAAGTGTTGATAAAAAAGATATTAACATTGTTATTGATATTGTTAAAAAAAAGGTATTCTCTGTACTGTAATAATAAAACATCTGGTGGATTAGATGTCCTAACTTTTGAAATGCTAAGTAACTCCTTTAAAATTAAATGGTTAACTAACTTATTAAAAGGGAATGATACACTGTGGAACACTTTCCCCAACCGTATTTTTAATCGGGTAGGAGGACTACAATTCTTATTACTGTCACATCAACAGCATGGTTAAATCCTCGTTCTTTCATCTGAGGCGCCTGTCAAAAATCAAGCCCCTCCTTTCTAGACGCCACTTAGAGACCGTAATCCACGCTTTTATTACTTCACGCCTGGATTATTGTAACTCTCTTCTGATTGGAGTAAATAAGGCCTCGCTTTCTCGGTTGCAGCTGGTACAAAATGCTGCTGCACGATTTTTGACTGGTACAGGCAGACGTGAGCACATCACTCCAGTTTTAATGTCCCTTCATTGGCTTCCTGTCCAGTTTCGAATCCATTTTAAAGTTTTATTGTTTGTTTTTAAGTCTTTGAACGGTTTTAGTCCCTCTTATCTGTCTGAACTGCTTCAACTTTATGTGCCATCACGTGCTCTCAGATCCGCTGACCAGATGCTTTTAGCAGTCCCAAAAACCTTTTATAAGACCAGAGGAGACAGAGCATTTTCAGCTCTGGCTCCTAAATTGTGGAACGAGCTGCCACTGAAGGTCAGGCAGGCCCCATCAATATCTGTTTTTAAAACTCGTTTAAAAACACATATGTTTTCATTGGCTTTTAAACCAGAATGAGTTCACATCTCTGTTTTAGTGTTGTATTATTTTACTTGTGATGTACCGATATTTATATGATTGAGATTGATTGTTTTTATTGTTTTGTGCTTGTTTTTATTCTTGTACAGCACTTCGGACGGCTGCTGCTGTATTTTTAAGTGCTTTATAAATAAACTGGTATGGTATGGTATTAAAATGTGATTATAAAATTTAAAAGTTACCTATTAAGTTATCAAAACTTCACCACCAGGCTCTCCTGGCTTGGAAACTTGCTTACAAACACAACTTCTCCCCAACTACATATTACATCTTGACATGGGCGCAACTACATATTTTTGAGGTGGATGCGAAAACATCAACGCCCCCCCCCCGGTTCCTTTTTACCTGCCGCCTCATACAGCTTTCCTCCCTTAGTCATGCACTTAGAAAATACAGTAGCAATATTACAGATTTTTTTATGTTACATATCATATCAGGTGATAATTTCAATGATAAACAAATAAGAAGTTTAATAAAGTAAAAATGTATAACAGTAGTGGTAATCAGTGCTCAACATTTTATGTAGTGAAAATATGAAATCTTAACAGCCTGGAGTCCATGTCAGTGTTTTAACATTTATGACATTTAAACTGTTACTTTCCGTGAAAGAAGACAATGAAAGATGGTCATCAGAAATTCAAACCATCATGGTATACAGTATAGGTTTTTGTTGCCTCCCTAATGTAATTATTCCTACCTGATGTCATCACTTGTCTCCTCTATCACTGACCTCGTGTCTGTCTCCTTCACCCTTTGTCTGTGGCATTCTGCACTGTCATATGGTCAAAAAAGCATTATATATTAGTTGTAAAAATTACAGATCTTAATACAGTTTTTAAAAATAATGTTTACATGTTATTGCTTGGGATTAAGTAGCTGTTCCCTCACTTCCACCTGCATTAGACCAACCTGTTGCCTTCCCCAGTCTGTCCTGATTCCTCTGTCATCTTCTCTTCCTTCTCTCCATCCTCACAGCTGAATGACATTAATTTTGTGTTAAGTAGGTTTAAAAATACAGCAGTCAAACCACAATAGAAATTAAACTTTAATTTAAATCATCTCCTTGTTGGATAACAGTTACTGACTGTACATTTCATCTAATCTGACTTACCAGATACATCACAACACACACCACTGTAGTGATATTAAATAAGACATTTAAACTCAAGTGTCCCTCTGCCAAAAAGGTTGGGAACATGGGTCACCAACCTTTTTGAGTCTAAGGGCTATAGTGACACTGAGGACTAATTTGTCTGATACACACATAAACTTGTACAACTCATCTTTAATTAAAGAATCAATAATAATAAATGTACATATGAGTGAATAAATTGCAGCACTGAAGGCTAAGCGTTGAAACATAGCTGGGAACAGCCGCCACAACAGTTTAGCTTTCCTGTGTTAATATTTCCTGAGTTTTATTTAGGTAATTCTTACACTTAGTGTGTGGATGTGTGTGTGACATGTATCAAATATTCATAAAAATATGAAACAAATCGTGTCAGTAGGGGAGGCAACATTTAATTTAACAGCCAAATATGGGACAATTTCTATTAGGCTAGCTTTAGCTAACCTGAATACTGTATTTACAACCCTCCTGTCCTGTTAATACACTGACGGTACTTACCTACTATCTTTTAACCACATTGAAAGGCTTTTCTTCATCCTGCCAACATCTTTATCCTTCTCCCTTTTCCTTTTTCTGTTTTGTGCCCCGGATTTTTTTTTTTCTGCCACTCCAAAGTCAAGTGCACGAGTGGTAGTCCAGAAAAAAAAAACTGCACCGAGTGTTCTCTTAGGGGCACGTGTTCACAGCCACCTGTGTGTGAAGGGAGAGCAGAGCATAGGAGGAGGGAGGTGAGGGAGCAGGGGGCGCCTAATCAGTGCTGGTCCCCTGTTATTGATAATTTCATGCAGTTAAAGAAAATGACTGCTAGAAAAACGTTTTTTTTCTAGAGACGGTTTTGACGCCCCCTTTAGTGCAGCGCCCCTATACCTTGCATAGCCTGCATAGTGGCTATTTGCGCCACTGCATCTGGAACAATGGGAACATTCTGTATAAGAATAAGTCACTTTATTATAAAAACTGGATGGATAATGGAATTGTGCTTGTCCAACAGCTGTTAAATGACAATGGAACCATTTTGTCATACACTGAATTTCTGAATAGATTTCACATCCCTGTACCACCTGAAGAATCTGCTGTAATATTTGATGCTCTACCAAACTCCATGCTGCAGCTCTTCAAAGGAACAAAACCTGATCATTATTCATCTACAGACCATCTTAGAAGCCCCATAATTATTCATCTACAGACCATCTTAGAAGCCCCATAATTATTCATCTACAGACCATCTTAGAAGCCCCATAATTATTCATACAGACCATCTTAGAAGCCCCATAAGTAGGTGAAATGGATATCACTAGAAAAACATGTTCCAACAAACTTACAAGATCATGTCTGCAGAAGATAACTTTACCACCTGGTGGATTTTTTTTGGTCCTCTACATTCGGATAAAATAATTGGAAACAAGTTTGGTCAAATGGGGGAAAATTCTGCATGACGAAGTTAAAGAGGTGTCAAAATCAATCACAATGTAGACCCTGTTAAAAAAAAAACAGAAATATTTAAACTGGATATTGACTACTCTTGTACATTTTGTGAACTACACATGGAAACAATCTCTCATTTATTCTATCAATGTAATCATACTAAGGTATTCTGGACAGATGTACAACTCATACGACAAAAAACTGGACAAATAGTTCATCTTACAGAGAAAGACATCATATTATGCTATGAAAATAAGGATACGAACAAAGACTTGATCTACTTCACCCAACTTCTACTTCTCCTGGGAAAATTTCACATTCACAAGAAAAGGTGGTCCAACTCCAAGCCAATCATAATCCACTTCAACAAGGAACTTTACATATACAGCAACTCAGTCTCTTTGTGAATGTCAATCCAAAAATCACGAATCCGAGGACATGACCAAAACAAATGAAAATGTTTTACTTCCTGGGCTCCACAGTTCCTTCAGCAACTGGAGGAACCTGAATAATGTTTACTTTGAGCAGGTGTTATGAAGTATCTAATGAGGGTTTTCCAGCCAAAACATCTCCATGTATTTGAACAAGTGATTTTCCACTGGGTTGCACATTGTTGAAACCAAATATCATTTGTGATTACATCATTTATTTCTCTCTCCAATTTTTGTTTAATATAAGTTGTGTTTCGACTTTTAACTTCTTGGATACCCTTATACAATCTTGAGATTAGTTTACATCCTGAGTCTGATAAAATATTCAGCAATGGGATATCCAATAAATCTTTGCTGTCAGAAATAAAATTTTGTAAGTGATGCCAGATTTGAAGATACCTATAAAAATCTGTATTTTTTAATGGATACTGTCTCTTTATTGAATTAAAATCTCTCAAGATATCTTTGTAAAAAACAAACAAACAGTTAAACCATATTCTGTCCAAGTTTTATATGTTATATAATATTTATTTGGTGGAAAGTCAAGATCGTGAGCACACCATCTCAAGATCTAACCCTCTCATGCCAGCCATTCTTGTTAAACTGAGCGGCAATATAATAGTCTTTTATACATGGAAGAGCTAGCCCCCCTTTATCTTTTGTCATCTGCATAGTTTGATACCTTAACCTTGGTCTTTTCCCCAGCCAAATAAATCTAGAAATTAGTTTGTCCCATTCATCAAACTGTTTGTCTGTTATTTCAATTGGAAGTGTTTGGAACAAATAAAGGACCTTAGGCAAAATATTCATCTTGACCCTATCGATTTGAGACTAAAAACTTAAAACTGGTATCAAACTCCATCTTTTAATATCCTCATTTATTTTATGACACAGGGGCTTAACATTTATATCATAAAGCTTAGATAATTCCTTTAGGATATTTACACCAAGATCTTTAATATTCTCTGCATCCCAACTCAAACTGAATTTAGACTTCAATCCTAGATTAGGCTTATAGTTAAAGGTTAAAATCTGAGTTTTGGGGATATTAAGTTTATAGCCTGAGACTAAACTAAAATTTTCTAAATCTTCTTCTTCTTCTTCCGGCTTTTCCCTTTTCAGGGGTCGCCACAGTGAGTCATCCTCCTCCACCTCACTCTGTCCTCTGCATCCTCTGTCCTCACTCCAACTACCTTCATGTCCTCTCTAACTGCATCCATATATCTCCTCTTTGGCCTTCCTCTTTGTCTTTTTCCTGGCAGCTGCATTTCTAACATCCTTCTACCAATATACCCACTGTCCCTCCTCTGGACATGTCCAAACCATCTCAGTCTGGCCTCCCTAACTTTATCTCCCAGTTGTTCAACATGTGCTGTACCTCTGATGATCTCATTCCTGATCTTATCCATCCTTGTCACTCCTAAGGAGAACCTCAGCATCTTCATTTCTGCTACTTCCAGTTCTTTCTCCTGTCTTTTTGTCCATGTCTCTGTCTCCAGACCATACAACATAGCTGGTCTCACCACTGTCTTGTAAACTTTTCCTTTGACCTTTGCTGACACCTTTTTGTCACAAATCACTCCTGAAACTTTTCTCCATCCACTCCATCCTGCCTGGACTCTCTTTTTCACCTCTTTACCACATTCCCCATTTTCCTGGACAGTGGACCCCAAGTACTTGAAGTCCTGCACCTTTGTGACCTCTGCTCCTTGTAGCCTCACTGTTCCACTGGCCTCCCTCTCATTCACACACATGTACTCTGTCTTACTACGGCTGACTTTCATTCCTCTTCTTTCAAGTGCATACCTCCACCTCTCCAAGTTCTCTTCCACCTGTTCCCTGTTCTCACCACATATCACAATGTCATCTGCAAACATCATAGTCCATGGGGATTCCTGCCTGACCTCATCTGTTAGTCGGTCCATCACCAGAGCAAACAAGAAGGGGCTCAGAGCCGATCCTTGATGCAATCCCACCTCCACCTTGAAGCTATCTGTCACTCCTACAGCACATCTCACCACTGTCCTGCTGTCCTCATACATGTCCTGTACCAGTCTAACATACTTTTCTGCCACTCCAGATTTCCTCATGCAATACCACACCTCCTCTCTTGGCACCCTGTCATATGCTTTTTCTAAATCCACAAACACACAATGGAGTTCTTTCTGACCCTCTCTGTACTTCTCTATCAACATCCTCAAAGCAAAGATGGCATCTGTGGTGCTCTTTCTTGGCATGAAACCATACTGCTGCTCACAGATAGTCACCTCTTGTCTAAGTCTTGCTTCCACAACTCTCTCCCAGATCTTCATCGTGTGGCTCATCAACTTAATTCCCCTGTAGTTGCTACAACTCTGTACATCACCCTTGTTCTTAAAAATGGGCACCAGCACACTTCTCCATTCTTCAGGCTGAGAGGTGACATTCTCAGTCGCTGCCCCCATAGATATCATATACAGTATAGAACACTAGATACCCCATGGACTGCTCTCGCCTATTGGAGCCGACGAGATTTCAGGCGGCCATCTTGGGGATGTCCACCGCTCCACTCAGCCTTATATATTTGACAGGCACAATAAAGTATCAGCGCATTTAATCAATCATAACACGCTGAATAGTAATCCCATTGTCACTTATTTAAATTTTAGGCATACAGCAATTAAAACTGCATGTATAGGAACATATAGTTTAGCATATTTAAATAATTTTGGTGGAATATAATACTTGTACATGTTTAACAGATGCAATCAAAGAAGCAATTTATTCACACACACATTTTGTATACATATTCAGATACTGTAATTATATATGTATATATATATATTATATATTATTATATATACATATTCAGATAAGCATAAGGAGGTTTTTCACACTCTAGGTCCCTCCATTCTCTCGATTGTAAATAGCAGTCTATCCTCGGGTGTGGTGCCAAAATCATTAAAACATGCTGCTGTTCAACCCCTCCTGAAAAAACCAAACCTCGACCCGTCAGTATTATCCAATTTCAGGCCTGTCTCCAGACTCCCATTTGTTTCTAAACTTCTAGAGAAAATAGTTGAGTCCCAACTAAAGTGCTTCCTGGAGGATCACGCTATCCCCGAGCTATTCCAGTCTGGCTTCAAATCCCTCCACAGCACTGAGACTGCCCTACTGAAGGTTTTTAACGACATCTTTCTATCCACAGATACTGGTGACTCTGTGCTGCTTGTCCTATTGGACCTCACATCCGCTTTCGACACCATCGACCATGAGATCCTCATTGCTAGGTTGGAGCAGTGGGTGGGCATCTCAGGATCAGCCCTAAACTGGTTCAGATCCTACCTCTCTGACAGGTCTTTTTGTGTGTCCATCAATGATTTTACTTCTGCAGTGGCGGCTCTTAAATGGGGGGTTCCGCAGGGGTCCATCCTGGGTCCTCTCTTGTTCTCCTTATACCTGCTGCCACTCGGTGCTATTTTCCGGAAACACAATATACCTTTCCACTTCTACGCTGATGACTGTCAAATCTACTTCCCCCTAAGACAAAATGGTACAGGCTCTATTCAACCTCTGCTCGACTGCCTGGCTGACATCAGGGACTGGATGGCTTTAAATTTCTTAAGCTTCAATGATAAGAAGTCTGAAGCCATATTGTTCCTTCCCAATGACACAACCTCAAACCACTGCATTGACCTGTCTGCTCTACCCCTGTCCGAAAAACAAAAAGTCACAAATCTGGGAGTGATAATGGATCCTTCCATGAAACTCAACAGTCATGTAAACATGATCGTCAAATCCTGTTTTTTCCAGCTGAGGCGTCTGTCTAAGCTGAAGCCCATATTATCCAAAAACAACCTGGAGACAGTGATTCACGCATTCATTACATCTAGGCTTGATTACTGCAATTCACTTCTGTTTGGCGTCAGTCAAGCCACCATTGCACGATTACAACTGGTTCAGAACGCAGCTGCCCGATTTTTAACCAGCACACGCAAAAGAGAGCACATTACACCAGTCTTGGCCTCCCTTCACTGGCTACCGGTTCATCTTCGAATCCAATTCAAAATTCTCATGTATGTCTACAAATCGCTGAACAGTCTCGCCCCCGCCTATCTCTCGGATCTGATACACCCATATGTCCCTCCACGTGCTTTGAGGTCAGAGGATCAGGTACTCTTAATAGTTCCAGAAACTCGCCTTAAGCGCAGGGGTGACAGGGCGTTCTCTGTAGCAGGCCCAAGACTCTGGAACGAGTTACCGCTGCTCATCAAACAGGCCCCCTCCCTCTCGGTTTTCAAATCCCGGTTAAAAACTCACTACTACTCCATCGCTTTCAATGCCAGCTGATTTGTATTGGATCGTTTGATTTATGATCTGCAATGTTTTTATGTTTTTCGTGTTGTACTTCATTGTCTGTGTTGCCTGTTGCGTGTTTGTTTGTCCAGCACTTTGGTGTGGACTTGTTCCTGTTTAAAGTGCTTTATAAATAAAATGGTATGGTATGGTATATATAACTATATATACAGTATAACTATATATATTGTATATATAACTATATATACATATGTATATATATTCAGATAAGCCTATATATAACTATATATAACTACTGTATGTATATAACTATATATACAGTATAACTATATATATTGTATGTATATAACTATATACAGTATATATATATAAAAATATATAACTATATATATAACTTTTATATAATATATATACTGTACATATACATACTGTATACAGTATTAGATACACAGTATACATATATACAGTATACATATATATACACACAAATATATACAGTATACATATATATACACACACAAATATATACAGTATACATATATACACACAAATATATACAGTATACATATATATACACACAAATATATACAGTATACATATATATACACACAAATATATACAGTATACATATATATACACACAAATATATACAGTATACATATATATACACACAAATATATACAGTATACATATATATACACACAAATATATACAGTATACATATATATACACACAAATAATTACAGTATACTTATATATACACACAAATAATTACAGTATACATATATATACACACAAATATATACACATACATACACATATATACATATATATACAGTATACATATATACATATACACAAATATATACACACACATCTATATATATATATATATACACAGTATACATATAT
>JBBPBX010005785.1:56826-70762 GCA_038048925.1 Garcialebias charrua | reverse complement strand
TCTCACGCTCCAGTTTTCCCTCATTCGTGAACAAGACCCCGAGATACTTAAACTCCTCCACTTGGGGCAGGACCTCCTCCCCGACCCGGAGAGGGCACGCTACCCTTTTCCGGCTCAAAAAGTCAAAGTCAACTTTATTGTCAAAACTGCGATATGTACTTTGTACAGGACATACACAGACAAGACCATGTGCTTGGATTTGGAGGAACTGATCCTCTGCTACAGAATCTGGCTAAAACTAAAATGTAAAACTAAAATGTAAAACTAAAATGTAAAACTAAAATGTAAAACTAAAATGTATGTCAACAAAACTTAATTATCTTGAAGATCCTGCAGAGTTTTTCCAGCATCATATCTTCTTCTTCAAGCTTGAACAAAACACAGCTCTCCGTTTCTACAGGCTAAAGGCTAGCCTGCAACTGTACCTCTGTTGTGTGTGTACTGTACATTGTTCTGTCTTATGTTGTTAATAAAGTACAACCCAAAAAAATAAAAATACACACACACACACATAAAAATTAAAAAACACGACTACTTCCTCTTTGGTTTAATGTAATTCAGTTTTTTCAAATGTTCATTTACACCTCAGTGCCACCGTAGATAATCAGCCTAATCAGCAATTTTTTCCTCTAAATAGCAAATATAATTTAAATTAAAATGTAACTGCAGCTGTAATAATCTATTTGGACTCTAGTCATCAATTAACTGAGCCATGGTGTGAGTTTATATTTTTAGCGTTTTGCATTTTGATAATAAAAAGGTGACAGCAGTTAACGTGTTAAATGGCCGTGGCATTTTCTCTCCAGGTCATTGGCTTTGGAACGCTGCATTCCCATTTCCCTCGTCCACTGACCTTTTTCATACTTGGTAGTGATGTAATGGCATTTTAAAAGCCGACAATTTCTATATTACAAAGAAAGCACGTGATCCCCACTGCCTTTTGCACGTGCAGGCTCGTGCACATGTGAAGACGCCGACTCAAACAGAAAGCGTTGATAAATCCTGGAAAGCTGGTCTTGAAATATTCACCTTGTTTGCTCGTGCTGCTCTGCTTTGATATGAAACACGACCGGCTGCTCTGATACACGCTGAACAGTGGAAGATGTGTCACATAATCAGATTGTTATCTTGTTTACTGAAAGTACCAGAGTCTCTGCCACTCCTGCCCAAATCAAATGCACTGTGCACACTTTTATATCAACAATGCACTTTCAGAACCAGCCGTTAGACCCGGTGTGCACGTGCATTGAGCAAATCCACAAATATTTGATCAGTTTTTTTATGTCTTGATCATTTTTTTTGCATGTTAAGCTGTAAACAAATTAAACCTTGCCAAGTTACTATATGTTTTAAAGATTTTCAACAATGAAGTATTTGTTTGTAGCTTACTGAATGGGTTCCGAGTCATTTAAACCGTAGCAATTTACGTTAACTTAAATTTTCCCAAATATATACTTTTTTTTTCAGTTTTAACATTTCATGTCTATGGTTTAATTGTCAATAGACTATGACATTTGCTTATCAAGTTGTGTGTTTCACTTTTTCTGTGAAAAACATTTTTAAAGCTTTAGTATTAGGTAAAATGTACTTTTTAAAAATAAGGATATGTCAAACTTAAAGAGCTTCTGATGCAAAAATATGCTGAATGACTAAAGTTTTTCCACATTTTTCACGACAATAAGGGAAGCCAAGTTTTGTCTTTTACATTGTGTTATGTTTAGATGTCAGGAGAACAGTGAGTGACAGTAAAGTGATATCTGCTGTTCTAAGAACAACACTGATGCTCAGATGTCTTGACAATTTAGAAGACATATTGTGAACATGACACATCTGCTTGTTTTGTAGCAAGGAAACAGAATGTAATAAAAACCCTAGCCATCTACCTTTTAATAACTCTTAATAGAAACTAAAATAAAAGTCATATTTCCTTCCCAAATAGTTTTAATGGTTTTAGCTTTGTACGTCCAGGCCAGAGGTCTGCAGTCAAAAGAGCAACTTCTGCCTCTTTATCACTGAGAAAAGTAGAGGTGACAATATAAGATTAAAATTATACATTTTAGTTCAAAGTTCATGCTCAGTAATCCAGACTGAGCATGAACTTTGATGTTTTGAACCACTTTGACTATGTCTGCCTCAGAGGAGTCGACAGGGGAGAGGGCGGACTCCAGAAAGCATCTTATACAACCATCAAACTGGTTGGTCCACTATGTGAGCGTGCTGCTTGTGGGACTGTTTGTTGTGGCTCCTTGAACTGATGAAGGACGAAACGTCTCAACAAATAAATGAACCATCCAGATGACCTGATTCATACCTTTTACTGACATGTTTACATTTTTTTTTCCACAAAAGAAAATATCATATTCATGTAAAGAAGAAAAAAAAAATGTTATGGTTGATGCACATTTTGATTTTTTTTTTAAATTAACACTGAACTATGCAAACCGTAAACCTCTTTTTATTTGTGGAAAAAATCATCCAGCCCACTTGGATATTATCAAAGTAAAAAAACATTAGCTCAGTTTGTTGGATTATGACTTATTCAATTATGAAATAAAAACAACTACTTTACTTATGTTTTTATTGTTTTTATTATTACCATTATCAAATTGACACATTTCCTCTCAGCAACTAATGTTAAAGGTATCTCAAACGTTTTCTAGTGGATATGAGAGAAAGATACCACTGGAAGTTGGATTAATAAAGTAACAAACTACTAGCATGATCTAGTTGACGTGTTGCTCCTTGTATCAGTGGTATTCACATGTATTGGCAAAATAGTTGAAGGAAAACAGCTAAAACTATATATTTTTGTTTTTTGTGGGCAAAAACGCACACACTAAACAATAATTTGATCGTTTTGTCCAAAGCTTCTAAGAGCCCCTGTAGATGGACCAAAGAGCCAAGTGGCCCCAGATCCACAGGTTTCAGACCTCTGATCTCGACATTTACTCACCATTATACCAAAACATTTGCAATAACTTGAACATTTATTCCAAATGAGCCGCATATTGCATATAAAATTAATGAAATTCAATCATTGTGTTATGCAACGCACACAAAGGAACCAAAGGCTGAGCGATGGTGTGTTTGGGAGCTCCCACACCGACTGTGTAACGCAAAAGTTCTGTTTAATAATTCATAAAAAGCGAGGAATGAATCAAGATGAGAGAAGACAAGTCTTGTGAAGGCGGGAGGATGAGGAGTTGATCTCGGCTCAGCTCAGAGACTCGCAGAGAGGAAAGGATCCAGAGGGAGGACAAAAAGAGCAACGCAGAGCGAGCAACAGATATGAGAGAAGAATGAGAAATGACAATAGTTTCTGTTTTTGAGTGCTATCAGTAGAAAACTACTTGTTGCAGGTTTTATGAGGAGATTCCTGCTTCTTTTCACATTTCCAACACATCATTTGGCAGCACGATGACTCAGTGGTTAGCACTGCTGCCTCACTACAGAAGGTCCTGGGTTCAATCCCCAGTTGGACCTGGGTCTTTCTGTGTGGAGTTTGCATGTTCTTCTCGTGCTTGCGTGTGTTTTCTCCGGGAGCTCCAGTTTCCTCCCACAGACCAAAAACGTGCATGTTAGACTGCCTTCAGGTCCAGGCCTCCCTTGAAAAAGACAAATGTGCTCTCAATGGGATTTGTTTGGTTGAACAAAGGTTAATAAATGTGTTATTGCAATTTTCATCATTCAGTCATTGATCTTTTACTGATTGGAGTAGATGTTGTAATGACTGCCAGCTACTAACACACCTAACATTATCTCCATACCTGTAGAATTCACCAGATACAGACATTTTTGTGTCGCCTGCAGTGAATTAGCTGCGTCTTGTGTTGTGTTGAATCTAAATATTGTGTCAACATAATGATTACGGTACTTCTGACGGTTTCAATAAAATCCATCCAAGGATTTACTAAATCTACATTCATTATTGCCCGCATTGTCATTAAGCAACAGGTGATAGCAGCTTAGACACATAAAACACTAAGTTTTGCAAGTATTGTATTTTTTTGAGAGCTCATATTAAAAATTGACTAGTATTTATTCCTAATCAATACAAACTACTGTGCACGATATCGGTTTGTGACATTATTAGCACATTGAATGTATTATGGAATCAAAAACAACTCTTGTTTTAGTGAAGCTACTCTAGTTTATAAAATGGAAAATATGTCATTTACTGTCATTTAATATTCTGCAGTGCTCATCAACAACTAAACAAGTGAACGGATGTTAAATGAGTGATTTTTATCAATTGTTGTATAATTGTGCTGAAACAAAAGTAAAAGCCAGCGTGCTGAGGGAGGTGGCGTTTGTTAGATGTTTCATCTATCATGACTCTCCTGAGCCTCGCTACTCCTTCCACTGTCTCTTCCTCTGCTAATAAATTATGTATGCGTCTCCAACTCAGAGTGCTGTACCGCTGCACTATCTGCTCTAAATTACTCCTCTCCCTTTTCCCCATTTCACTCTTTGCCTCTCAATCTCTCCCCTTCACGCCCCCTCTCTTTCTCACTCCTAATCTCTCACTCTCTGCTCTCTAACTCAACTGAACCCCCCATCCACCACTCCCATCCATCCGTACACTTCTCCTGTCTCAACTGGTAGGACCGGCTCTGCTTTCCCAGAGTTCCTTGCAGCTCAACTCCACCCCGGAGGCTTCGCTCCAGTACTCTGCCAGCTACCATAGCAACCAGACCCTCAGCGACAGCATCTCTGCAGCAGCCGCTCAGCGCAGCGGGCAGGTTGGAGGAGCCGTGCACAGCTACAACCAGGTAGGACAGGGCGCCGCAAAGAAGTGCCAACAAGGACGTCAGTGTTGATGTTGACGAAACTACAATTTAAAGCATGCTCCCATATGAAGTTTGTGTAGCAGAGAAAAATATTGTACAACTGAACTGAAGTCAGCAGAAAACAGTTATTTACAATTTAAATGTGCAGCTGCTCTCACTGGATAATCTGTGTGGACAGTTTTTAAGTCTTTTTCATAATATTGCACAGATTCTCATTTGATAAGTCCGTTTTACCTTTGCATGTGTTTTGACCATTTTAAATTAAAGAGTATCGTGGAGTCGCTTTATTTGTTAATAATGCAATAAAATGTAAATTAAATAGTGAAATGTCAATAATTGTTGATAATATTATGGAAATGATAACAATAGAAATAATAAACAAAAACGATAAAAACATAATAATAAGTTGTGTATATAGATCACCAGGATCAAATATAGAAATATTCACTGATAAAATCTTGGAGCTATTGGAGAAGAGTTTTAATAAAAAAGTTTTTTTGTGTGGAGACTTTAACATTGATATGGGAAATAAAACAGATTCAAATAACATCAGTATATTTATAAACTCAATGTACAGTTTAAATATGTATCCGTTGATATCAAAGCCAACAAGAATTACAACTCATAGTGCCACAATAATTGATAATATTTTCACAAATATAACAAATGGGGATGTGATAGGTGGTATTTTAACGACCGACTTAAGTGATCATTTACCAGTTTTCACAATCTATAAAAATGATCAAAGCATCACAAAAGCAGTTACAACGAAGAAAAAGATCATAAACGCATCAAAAAAAATTGGAAAAATTAAAAGAGGATCTAGATAAACAAGACTGGAATGATGTGTATGTTGATGATGCGAACAGAGCATATGATGAGTTTATGAATATCTTTGGTCCATCTACAGGGGCTCTTAGAAGCTTTGGACAAAACGATCAAATTATTGTTTAGTGTGTGCGTTTTTGCCCACAAAAAACAAAAATATATAGTTTTAGCTGTTTTCCTTCAACTATTTTGCCAATACATGTGAATACCACTGATACAAGGAGCAACACGTCAACTAGATCATGCTAGTAGTTTGTTACTTTATTAATCCAACTTCCAGTGGTATCTTTCTCTCATATCCACTAGAAAACGTTTGAGATACCTTTAACATTAGTTGCTGAGAGGAAATGTGTCAATTTGATAATGGTAATAATTAAACCAATAAAAACATAAGTAAAGTAGTTGTTTTTATTTCATAATTGAATAAGTCATAATCCAACAAACTGAGCTAATGTTTTTTTACTTTGATAATATCCAAGTGGGCTGGATGATTTTTTCCACAAATAAAAAGAGGTTTACGGTTTGCATAGTTCAGTGTTAATTTTAAAAAAAAAATCAAAATGTGCATCAACCATAACATTTTTTTTTTCTTCTTTACATGAATATGATATTTTCTTTTGTGGAAAAAAAAATGTAAACATGTCAGTAAAAGGTATGAATCAGGTCATCTGGATGGTTCATTTATTTGTTGAGACGTTTCGTCCTTCATCAGTTCAAGGAGCCACAACAAACAGTCCCACAAGCAGCACGCTCACATAGTGGACCAACCAGTTTGATGGTTGTATAAGATGCTTTCTGGAGTCCGCCCTCTCCCCTGTCGACTCCTCTGAGGCAGACATAGTCAAAGTGGTTCAAAACATCAAAGTTCATGCTCAGTCTGGATTACTGAGCATGAACTTTGAACTAAAATGTATAATTTTAATCTTATATTGTCACCTCTACTTTTCTCAGTGATAAAGAGGCAGAAGTTGCTCTTTTGACTGCAGACCTCTGGCCTGGACGTACAAAGCTAAAACCATTAAAACTATTTGGGAAGGAAATATGACTTTTATTTTAGTTTCTATTAAGAGTTATTAAAAGGTAGATGGCTAGGGTTTTTATTACATTCTGTTTCCTTGCTACAAAACAAGCAGATGTGTCATGTTCACAATATGTCTTCTAAATTGTCAAGACATCTGAGCATCAGTGTTGTTCTTAGAACAGCAGATATCACTTTACTGTCACTCACTGTTCTCCTGACATCTAAACATAACACAATGTAAAAGACAAAACTTGGCTTCCCTTATTGTCGTGAAAAATGTGGAAAAACTTTAGTCATTCAGCATATTTTTGCATCAGAAGCTCTTTAAGTTTGACATATCCTTATTTTTAAAAAGTACATTTTACCTAATACTAAAGCTTTAAAAATGTTTTTCACAGAAAAAGTGAAACACACAACTTGATAAGCAAATGTCATAGTCTATTGACAATTAAACCATAGACATGAAATGTTAAAACTGAAAAAAAAAGTATATATTTGGGAAAATTTAAGTTAACGTAAATTGCTACGGTTTAAATGACTCGGAACCCATTCAGTAAGCTACAAACAAATACTTCATTGTTGAAAATCTTTAAAACATATAGTAACTTGGCAAGGTTTAATTTGTTTACAGCTTAACATGCAAAAAAAATGATCAAGACATAAAAAAACTGATCAAATATTTGTGGATTTGCTCAATGCACGTGCACACCGGGTCTAACGGCTGGTTCTGAAAGTGCATTGTTGATATAAAAGTGTGCACAGTGCATTTGATTTGGGCAGGAGTGGCAGAGACTCTGGTACTTTCAGTAAACAAGATAACAATCTGATTATGTGACACATCTTCCACTGTTCAGCGTGTATCAGAGCAGCCGGTCGTGTTTCATATCAAAGCAGAGCAGCACGAGCAAACAAGGTGAATATTTCAAGACCAGCTTTCCAGGATTTATCAACGCTTTCTGTTTGAGTCGGCGTCTTCACATGTGCACGAGCCTGCACGTGCAAAAGGCAGTGGGGATCACGTGCTTTCTTTGTAATATAGAAATTGTCGGCTTTTAAAATGCCATTACATCACTACCAAGTATGAAAAAGGTCAGTGGACGAGGGAAATGGGAATGCAGCGTTCCAAAGCCAATGACCTGGAGAGAAAATGCCACGGCCATTTAACACGTTAACTGCTGTCACCTTTTTATTATCAAAATGCAAAACGCTAAAAATATAAACTCACACCATGGCTCAGTTAATTGATGACTAGAGTCCAAATAGATTATTACAGCTGCAGTTACATTTTAATTTAAATTATATTTGCTATTTAGAGGAAAAAATTGCTGATTAGGCTGATTATCTACGGTGGCACTGAGGTGTAAATGAACATTTGAAAAAACTGAATTACATTAAACCAAAGAGGAAGTAGTCGTGTTTTTTAATTTTTATGTGTGTGTGTGTGTATTTTTATTTTTTTGGGTTGTACTTTATTAACAACATAAGACAGAACAATGTACAGTACACACACAACAGAGGTACAGTTGCAGGCTAGCCTTTAGCCTGTAGAAACGGAGAGCTGTGTTTTGTTCAAGCTTGAAGAAGAAGATATGATGCTGGAAAAACTCTGCAGGATCTTCAAGATAATTAAGTTTTGTTGACATACATTTTAGTTTTACATTTTAGTTTTACATTTTAGTTTTACATTTTAGTTTTACATTTTAGTTTTAGCCAGATTCTGTAGCAGAGGATCAGTTCCTCCAAATCCAAGCACATGGTCTTGTCTGTGTATGTCCTGTACAAAGTACATATCGCAGTTTTGACAATAAAGTTGACTTTGACTTTTTGAGCCGGAAAAGGGTAGCGTGCCCTCTCCGGGTCGGGGAGGAGGTCCTGCCCCAAGTGGAGGAGTTTAAGTATCTCGGGGTCTTGTTCACGAATGAGGGAAAACTGGAGCGTGAGATCGATAGGCGGATAGGTGCAGCGTCCGCAGTGAAGCGGGTGCTGAGTCAAAGCACTTTGAGATTTTCATTAATGAAAAGTGCGTTATAAATTAAATTCATTATTATTATTATTATTATTATTCAAAAGGCAAAGCTCTCTGTATAAATAAAGGTTGAATGAATGAATGAATTTACCGATCGATCTACGTTCCCACCCTCATCTATGGTCATGAGCTTTGGGTTATGACCGAAAGAACAAGATCTCGGATACAAGCGGCTGAAATGAGTTTTCTCCGCAGGGTGGCTGGACTCTCCCTTAGAGATAGGGTGAGAAGCTCAGTCATCCGGGAGGGACTCGGAGTAGAGCCGCTGCTTCTCCACATCGAGAGGAGCCAGTTGAGGTGGCTCGGGCATCTGGTTAGGATGCCTCCTGGACGCCTCCCTGGTGAGGTGTTCCGGGCATGTCCCACCGGGAGGAGACCCAGAGGAAGACCCAGGACACGCTGGAGGGACTATGTTTCTCGGCTGGCCTGGGAACGCCTTGGGATTCCCCCGGAGGAGCTGCTCCAAGTGGCTGGGGAGAGGGAAGTCTGGGCCTCCCTACTTAGGCTGCTACCCCCGCGACCCGACCCCGGATAAGCGACGAAAATGTATGTATGTATGTATGTAATAATAATAATAATAATAATGAATTCAATTTATAACACACTTTTCATTAATGAAAATCTCAAAGTGCTACACACATTCATACACCGGTAGCGGCAGACTACCATGCAAGGTGCTTTCCAGTCCTACCGGGAGCAACTCGGGGTTAAGTGTCTTGCCCAAGGACACAACAACACATGGTGTGGGGAACCGGGATTCGAACCGCCAACCTTCCGATCGGGGGACGACTGCCATTACCACTACACCACGGCCGCCACATGTATGTATGGATGGATAGATGGATGGATGGATGGATGGATGGATGGATGGATGGATGGATGGATGGATTTTTTAATTACATTTTAGATTTACAGGTGCAGCATTAGTAATACCTTACCTGTTGAATGTAACTCAATTGTGTGTGTACTGTATATTGTTCTGTTTTTCTGTTTTATTTAGTTAATAAAGTTAAAAAAATATACACACACAAAAAAAATAAAACACCAATTCCAGTTTGCTTAATTTAATTATAATAATAATAATTCTGTTTTATCAAAAGTAATTCTGTTTTTTTTCCCCAGATGTGATTCCGGCCACTTCCGCTTCGGCCACGTCCGCTTTGGCTTAAAATAATTCTGTTTTTTCTAATGCTGTGTTGTTGTTGTTGTTGTTGTTGTTGTTTTTTTTTTTGGGGGGGGGGGTTCTTACATTTTTCAAAAAGTAATTGTTTTTTCAAATGTTGTTCATTTACACCTCAGGGCCACCGTACTTATCAGCTGCAGTGTGCTTTAAGTTAAACAGCTGAAGTTGAACCCTTCAGAACAAGTGGTGATCTCGTAACATGATGAACTAATGTGCTGATGTGCTGTTTCAGGACTCAGTCCCAAAAAATATTCATGGCTTTGCTTAAACACAAAAAACGGGTGTTCACTTACGTTCTCCGCTGTCAAGAATTCCTGACTCCTGAAGAGACCGAATGCAGGAATCAACCAACTCTAAACCTGTGGTTAACTCATCCTCAATATCCTTGTGTCCATCAGCTACAACAGAGAACAGAGACCAGATAAACAACAGAACATTTAAAAAATCTGCAAAAACACTGAGAACCTTCTGTAATGCAAACTCTCCTCTACAGTAAAGTGTATGAAAGCAAAACTTTATAACTTGTTTAGGAGCTCCAAAATGATTTTTGTCTTTAAATATCAGACAAGAAAAGAAAGTCATCGTGAAGGTGTTCATGCAACAAAGAGTTCATGACCAAAATGAGCAGCTGTTGGGAAATTACACAAAAATATACTTGAGTCATACCTTGTGCGTTCCAGCGGAAATGCTCTTCAGTTGAACTGAAAAAATAAAAGAGGTACACTTATTAATACAATTTCTACAAATAAAATTAAACTAAAAAAGTAGTGCAATTGTTATAAAGTGCAAAAGACACTAAATGTTCCAAATGTTCCCGTTAAATCCATTTGTTCTGTGTAACCACTCGTTCATGTTGAAGGTCACAGGGAGGAGGAAAATCCTGAAGAGGTCACTACTCCACCTCAAGGCCAAAACAAAGACACAAGATAGACAACTCTGCACGTGTACTCACATTTAAAGTCAGTTTAAATTTGCCAATTATTCTGACATGCATGTTTTTGACTGTGGGGGGAAACCAGAGTACACGGAGAAAAGTCGAGTCAAATTCATTCAGAAAACTTTAAAAACAACAGATGTTGACTGAGCTGTACACAAAATGACCAGAAATGAGCCAACAAAACAAGCAGTGAACAAACACAAAAGTGCACTATAATAAAATATAATTAATAATAATAATAATAATAATAAATTCAATTTATACCGCACTTTTCATTAATAAAAATCTCAAAGTGCTACAACAATAAAAACAAGTGATAAAATCAAATAAAATCATTAATGGTATTAACTAAGATTAAAAACAGAATCATGTGGAGGCAGAATAGGCCTGCTTAAAAAATAAATAAATAAATAAATAAATAAATAAATAAAACAAGTGATAAAATCAAGTAAAATCAATCAACCAAGAGCAGTACAGGCTGAAAATGAGAGTAAAATATTACTCAGTTTGGATTGAATGATAAGTAATAAAAATTACAATGTACAGCTGTATATAGCCCATTTGGAATGAAAACTCAAATTATAACAAATATATGTATAGTAGATAAGGGCCGAGATGTAATAAGCAGTGCACAATGTCCTGTGTTGCTGAGGGATTTGAACAGTTAATTTTTGTAGTGATGGAGATGAGGCTTTTTTTCTGGGCTGGAATTGAACAAGGAATGAGAGTACACCTTAATGTTTTTAGATTTGATGCAAGATATAACAATATAACAACAATGTAACAAATGGAGTTCTCTCTATTATTCACTTTAACAGCAGAAGTATAAATGCAAATATATCCAAAATAACAGAATGCTTAAAACAGTTAAACAGAACTTTTACAATAATAGCGCTGTCAGAGACATGGCTCAATGATGATAACACAAGTAGACAATCAAAATATTCTAAGCAACAGTCAGTATGGGTTTAGAGCAAAAAACTCTACATCAATGGCTCTCATGGAATTAATGGAACAAATAACTACTGCTGTCGATCAAAAACAATATTGTATCAGTATTTTTGTTGATTTAAAAAAAGCATTCGATACTATTGATCACACCATTCTCCTTGAAAAACTGAACAAATATGGTATTAGAGGACCAGCATTACAGTGGGTATCTAGCTATTTGAAAGATAGGAAACAATTTGTACAAATAAATGATGTAAGATCTGACCTCTGTAATATCACATGTGGAGTTCCCCAGGGCTCTGTGCTTGGACCAAAGCTATTTATTTTATATGTGAATGACTTGGTAAATGTGTCAGGACTCCTTAAATGTATACTTTTTGCTGATGATACCACATTTTTCTGTTTAGGTGAAGATATAGAACAAATGTTGGAATTGATAAAGACAGAATTTACCAAAATACAAACTTGGTTTAAAATCAATAAATTATCATTAAATCTAGAAAAAACTAATTACATGATATTCAGTAATAAAAAGAAAACTGTTGATGTTCCACTCAAAATTGAGGGTGTTGAGATTTGTAGAGTGAGTGAGGTGAAGTTTTTGGGTGTTATCATTGATGACAAACTGACATGGAAACAACACATAAATTCTGTAAGAATAAAAATAGCTAAATCGATTGCAGTACTGTACAAAGTCAGAGACCTATTGAATGATAAAGCTCTGTATTTGTTGTATAACACAATCATTGTTCCACACTTAATCTATTGTATTGATGTTTGGGGGAAAGCGTGTAAAACAATCACAAAGCCTATTTTTGTATTACAGAAAAGAGCTGTAAGAATTATCACTAGAAAACATTACCGTCATCCATCAAGTACATTATTTTATCAACTAAAATTATTGAAGTTCCATGATTTGGTAGACTATAATATTTTATCAGTTATGTATAGGGCTCAGAATAACGCATTACCTTTAAATATCCAAATGCATTTTGTTAAAAGACAAAGTTGTTATAATCTTAAGGGGACAGAGATGTTTGTAAAACCACAATTCAGAACTAGTGTTACGTGGTCACTTTGTTTTGTCTTTTGTTTGTTTATTATTTTTTTGGCACCTTTGACGGTTCACTGGTGGAGGGGGGCGGGGCTCAGCCAGTCTACGTGTTTTTAGCTGCGCTGGTAGCACACCTGCAGGGTGATTGTGACAGATGGAGTGGCGTGTTGGACGCTACTGCAGCAGTGGAGTTTTGGTGAAGAGAAAAATATATTAAAGGACGGTGCGGAAGGCTCTGGAGAGAGAAGCGGAGCATTCACCTCGGGACGGAACCCAGAGGGAGCGTCGGATGGTTTTGGCCGGGTTTGTTTTGGATGAACCGGCTGGACACTAACAGATTAAATGCACCGGGGAAGTTAACACGCCTGTTGACAACAACCACAGATGAAAACACAAGTGGTGCGCTTTTAAGAAAAAAGAGGAAAACTATAAAGAAAAACAAAAACAACAACTATTGAACAGTGACGGATGAAGGACCGTGCGGGCTCGCCCCTCCAGGATGTCAGCTGATTGAGACTCTAATCGAACATCAAAGGTAAGCCCCACCTCACTGTGTGTTCTGTCTCTGGTGCCAGTTTTGTTTCTTTTTTTCTTCTTTTCTTTCTCATCACGTACTTATAGTTGCGGTCCTACTCTCCAGTACAAAGAACGAGCTGGGGAGAGTAGCGATTCCGTAACAATATACAAAATAAATAATTTATTAACAAAACAACAAAGCTGATAGGGATGTCAAACAAACATTGAATGATAAGGAGGGACTCACAAAACAAACAGGTAGTCATCATTGGACAGAAGACAATGCCAACACAAGGAGTGAGACAAACACATGGGCTTAAATACTTTGTACAGTAAACGTTAATTAGACAAAGTTAAGACCCCTGTGAGTAATCACAGATGACAAAGACAGAGACTGAGGACACAAGACATTAACACGACACAAGATGGAGCCAGATACTAAATAAACACAAACCCTATAAAGATAGAAACAGAGGTGCAGGGGGACACAGACATAACCATGACACCAGATGGGGAAAGACACCAGGGACGAAAACCACAACTCCGACAGTTTGCAAAAGAGTTTATGACTTTTGACAAAGTAGCAGGTTTTTAGTGATCTCTCTCTCTCTCTCTCTCTCTCTCTCTCTC
>JBBPBX010005785.1:36212-52363 GCA_038048925.1 Garcialebias charrua | reverse complement strand
GAGAACTTTTTGTGTGCTCTCAGACAGATAAGGCTGGCTGGTCCCATCATCATCAGAACTGTGGCTAATCTGAACAGAGCTCATGGACTTTATCTCACTGCTTCGCCCTCATATGCAAATGTGATTTGTCTTAACTGTTGCTTGCTGATAGTGTTTTTGCTGTATCATATGGTGTCCTGTAAGACAAAATGTGATAGATCTTTTTGTAATACCATTGATTACCCTCTTGTTCCCTTCCTTTTTTTCCATATCTAAGAGTGTGGCGGCGCCGTTTAATTACTGCTGCGGCTGCGTGCACTCGCCCCCATCTCAAGGACGGGTGTGCGTCAATTGCGATGTTTTTGTGCCCCTGTGCAATGACGATGCCAATAAAGATATATTCTATTCTATTCTATTATCCCATGCAACGTTACCTAATGGAAGCATATATAAAGTAAAGAGTCCAAGCACTGAACCCTGAGGAACTCCATGACAAACATTGGTGTAAGAAGATTAACTATTTAAACTTACAAACTGGAATCTGTCAGATAACAAAATTATATTAAAAGAAACAATGTTTTCACAATGTAAAAGTTTTAAAAATGCAAAGTTGAAAATGTAAAAACTGTTTAAAGGTATGTCCAGGTATGTTAAAGGGCAGATTGATATATTCCTGATTGTATCAGTAAAAAGCGATAGGAAAAAGATCTCATCTCACACGGACTGGTAAAAAAAAACTGTCTTTAAATGTTAAGCTCCTGACTTACTGTAAAGGTTTTCTTGATGTAGGGACCTCCTGGTGTTTGCAGCTCCTCGGTGCTCACGGGTCTCTTCAAGACTGAAAATAACACAGAAGTATAAGGGTTTTGACAAAAAGTACCTTTTGAGTATGTTTTTATGTGCTTCACTTGAATACCATTTTAGTTGAAAAACAAGTGGCAATGCATAAAAAATGCCTGATCAGAAACTTACTGGATATGAATTGGCTATGTATCAGGTAGCATCTATAGTGCTTCACTGGTATTTACTGGTAACTTACACATTGTGTACCAAGTACCTACCTGGTATCTACCTGGTGCGTACTCAGTTAACAGTAAATGTCTGGCACTTATCCATTACAGTTACAGTACATTACGACCTTGACCTCTCTAAGTGGCTTCAAGCATCTGCTAAGTTCATGGCAAAAACCAATGCAGACATGTTCCTGTTTTTAGTTTCTACATCACTTTACAACCTAGCTGTTTTTGTTTAGTTTATTTAATACCATCTTATTTTATTTGTTCTTCTCAATTTGTATGCTTTTTATGATTGGCTGCTGTCATTGTTGTCCACTGTTGTAAATGAGTCCCTGAGGCTCAATGGGATTAACCTGTATAAATAAGTTGACTGAACAGTATGTACCAGGTAATTACTAATATTTTTGATTACTTAACAGGTATGTTTCTAATATTTACTCCGTATACTTATGAAGTATGTGTCTGGTATTTACTGGCTTTGTACCTGGCGAGTAACAACTATTTTCCGGGTGTAGGCCTAGTACCAACCCAGCAGTATTATGCATTGCTACAGGAATATACATTATTTTACACTAATTTTTGAACTCTTCCTTTGCACTAAGACTGGTTACAAAAGACATTTGATATATTATATACATGTGCACGCACACGTACATATATAATTTTTTTTAATTAAATTATGTCACATTAGGTTTATATTCAATATCACTTTGCCGTTAACTGCATATTTTTGTTTAATCTTATACGTCACATGTATTTAAACTAATTTAATGTGGCAACATCCAAACATGTCCTGAACTATCCCCCCCTGTTTATTAAAGCCTCTTTTAATGCACCTGATTTGGGGTTGAGGAGCACGTGGGAGGAAGTGTTGCCGTGGACACCAACCACCCTCCTGGTATAAATACTTCCATCGCTGCTGCTTCTCAGACGCGGTTTTGCTGGACCTCTGCAGCTTCCACTCGTGATCGCTTTCTCGTTTTTAGAAGCACTGTCTGATGAAGACAAAGAGAACGATCAAACATCTGTTGAAGGGATGATGCTCTTCAACGTCCAAGTCCCTTTTGCTGAACAAGTACGATTATGATGATAACCGGAGCACTGGTTATAATCTCGATGCATTGTTGACCACAGCCACATGGGCAAAAATAAAACAAGGAAGTGGTAAAAGTGTCATAACGACACCTGCAAAGGTTTTATTGTTCATCTGTTACCACGGCGACCAATAAAACAGCATCCATTGATGGTCATGTTAATGTGTTTTAGCTCAAATCATAATTCTAACCAGACAACTTTCTACTAATAAAGTAATAAATACTTTGATAACATGATGTGCTAGTGTTATATAAAAAAAAGGGCAGACAATACAGATAGAAATGAATAAAAAGAAGTGGCTAAATTATTGATATTGATAGATGTCCCTGTGGGTTGCACTTCATAAAAGGTACACTCCCTTTCTGACTTGTTTTTGTATTTTAGATTGTTTTGTTCCAACCATCGTTGTTGCTCATCAAAAGAAACTATGGCTCAACCCAACTGCTTAGTTTGAAGTATTGAGGTGGTTATCAGTACAGTTTTATTAATGCGTCGTTAGATTGACCCAGTTCTGTGTTCAGCTTCCTCCGTTTATGATCTGGAGACTGTTTTTGTTCATGTTGGCCAACAGCTGCTGCTATTTATAATTTAAATAAGAAGGACAAATACTAATAGGTTGATGGGGTGATGAAGATCTTGTGGTCAGGGGAGGTTGCTGCTTCAGAAGTGACAGAAACATATTATTCCAGTTCATTTACTTTACCAAGAATACTTCATTAAGCAGATCCAAACATGAAACCATCAACAGTAGTCCCCGTGTTAATGGTGTCTGATAAAAGCAGCGCTGTTAGTCATTTTGCAGCATGTGCTGTGTGATTTTTGTTCCAGGACATAAAAAAGCCCTTCTGTACTTGGAAGATCTTGTTCGGACTGCTGACTGTCCAAGATTGGCAGGAAATCTGCTGTGCTCAGTGGTTTGCTTATTAACCTTTACTTTCTGCTGGTCAAATATCTCCGCTCTTTGACGTTTCTGATTCTTTCCACATATTTTTGTCCAGTCCTGGTGTATAACGGCTTTGAACATGTGCCAGAAATATTGTAAAGTTGATTTTTATTCCCCGCAGTGGTACAATGTAACCCCATCGATGTGCCATGTTTTGACTCGGCAAAGAAAAACAGATGATTAAATGCTAAACTGAGTCATGAGGATCACCTTTACCCCCTTTGTCCCACTGACGGAGGAAAACGTGATTTACACAGAAAATGTGATGATAATAAAAAAGTTTGTTATTTTCAGTATTTAGCAAAACCTGCTGTTTGATTGTGGAAGGAACACTTCCTGTATGTGATAACAGGAAACTCAGGTTTATCTCATTTAGTGAAATGAACATACTGAACAGATTAAAATTTGTTGATTAAATGTATTTACTTTGTAGTTGATTAGTTGTTTTTAATTTGCCTATTCAATTTTGAAACAGTGTGGTCTTTTTTTATAAAACTGTTTCAGTTCTGTTCATATATTTTTTTTTGCATAGATATCATATTTAGTCATCAAAACTGAAAAACCAGCTTCATGTTATTGATTTTATTTTGAAATAAAACATGTAACCCATCTCATGGCTTCACACTTTACATATTGTCAACGAGCATCATAAATACACTTTATTAGAACATTCCAGGAGGAAAAACTCCTCTTACCTGCTTTGGATTTATATTAAATACAAAAAATATACTTGCAGGAGCAATTAATTCTGTTCAAATATTCAAAAGTAAGAAGAAAACTTGCTAAATAAGAACAATATTTTTAAAGCTTTTTAAGACAGTCAGGTTCTAAACTTAAATTTTCTGTCTACTAAGACAAGAACTTCAATGATTTCATCTCAGTTTGTCATTTTGGTGTGCAACATTAATTCCCACATTTCCACTTTCCATCCTGTAAACTGAGCAGTTCTCACCTGCGGTGCGAGGCCCCATGTCTCTTTAGTTTTTCATCCAACCGCTCCAAGAAGAACGCAGCTAAGAAGCAATGATGAAGACGTTTAGAGGCGCATTAAGACAGACGAACACGATGGATTCACTGCAGCTCCATGTACAGGCTGGAGCAACAGATTGTAAGGCTTCCCTGATGAGGTGTTCGGTTCAAATCTTTGTGTTTACAGGTCTGAAAGCGAAGGGAGCCAACTGTGTGGAAAAACTACTTGTGGCCGGGCTAAATATTAAACCCCCGAGTAAACAAAGTGGCTGTCAGCAGGAGGGAGGAGGAGACATCTGTCATGTAAAATTTTTTGGTTTCTTACATAATCACAATAATGTTCATCAGCATCTGTGTTTGACAAAATGTCATAATTGAACGCATTAGCATTTGAAAATGTGACATTTTTGCTTTTAGGCTCGAGGAAACCTCACAGAGACTAGAACTGTGTAAATTCAGTAAACTATTTGTGTAATTCTCTGGAAAATTACTGAAGAAAAGCCATTTTCGTGTTGGATTGAGATGAACTGGCTCCAAAAGTTAATCAGATTTATAGACATAAAGCCAATAATTACATTCTGAGAGCTTCACTGAAATCCTTCCATTTTGTTAATGGTTATTTTAATGATGTCATGCACATAAACATGACAATATGTTGTGATCAAAGTACGTGTTGGGAATGGTGTCAGCTACAACCACACTTAATTTTAGTTTAATCGTCCTTCTTCCTGTCACACGGATTGAACACAAGAGAGCAGCTTACTGGAGAAGCTTAGATAAAAACTCAGGTTTACCTTGAAATCACAGAACTCTGAGAGCAAACAAACCCAGGAGGAAAGAATTACACCTCCAGCTTGAATGTTGTTTTACATTTTAACAGGATTATGAAAAGTTTCATTTGAACTTCTGCTCCGCAGGTTTCCACAGATATGTTGTCAATTTGGTAAACTTCTACACAGGTGCAAATACTGTGTGTGCAAAAAAGATTAGCATGTGCTGAAATAAAGCATGAGCTCCATGGTGGTCGCGACGCCGAAGGTAGGAGGCTGCAGCCGGAGAAAACTGTGAAACACAATAAAATTATTAATTATTATATTAATTAGTCATGCTTTTTGAGGAATCCAATGGATGAAAAATAATCAGTTGACACATTTGTTGTTTACTTTTTAAGGACTCCAGGTTTATTGATCAATTATTTTAGACATGAATTAAACTCCTTGTTACAAATACGAAATGGGTTGAGCAAAATAAGTAAAGGCAGTAGCAGAGTGAAATAATCAGAGTCAGAGTCAGAGAGTCTTTATTGTCATTTGCACCGCATGTGGTACATGTGATGAAAACGAGATTATGTACACGGGGTCCCAGTTACATCCAACAACAAATGCAAGAGAAAAACAGTAATAACATCTAGAATTAACTAAGAAAAACATCAACTAGTAATACACTAAGCTTAATATAGTGGGAATAAACAGCAGCACGAACATGAGTTTGTATGAGCAGATGGTCACAGATGAACACAGATGAACACAGCAACAAGAAAACAGATCAGCATCAGCACAATGTGATATTTTGCAGTGTTTATTTTTTATTTTATTTTTATTTATTCATGAGTCTAACAGCCTCAGGGTAGAAGCTGTTCCTCAGTCTAGTGGTTCTACATTTGATGCTCCTCAACCTCCGTCCTGAGGGGAGTGGGGCAAAGAGTGAGTGTGCTGGGTGAGTGAGGTCTTTCATGATGCAGGTGGCTCTTTTCCTGCATCTGGAGGTGTAAATGTCTGTGATGGTGGGGAGACTGACTCCAACAGACTTCTGTGCAGCCTTCACCACTCTCTGTAGAGCTTTCCTCTCTTCAACTGTGCAGCCTCCATGCCACACGTTGATGCTGGAGCACAGGACGCTCTCCACTGCACACCTGTAGAACGAGGTGAGAACTGGGCTGCTCAGACCAGCACGTCTCAGCCGTCTGAGGAAGTAGAGTCTCTGATGACCTTTCTTGATCAGGCTGGTGGTGTTGTTGCTCCAGCTGAGGTTATCATTCATGTGTACACCCAAGTATTTGTAGCTGGAGACCACTTCCACTGCAGACCCACCTATTTTCAGTGGGGCGTGGGTGTGTTTGTTCCTTCTGAAGTCCACAATCATCTCCTTTGTCTTCTTCACATTCATGTGAAGATTATTCTCTTTGCACCAGCTCTCCAGGTGTTCCACCTCCTGTCTGTAGCTGGACTCATCATTGTTTGTGATGCATCCCACCACCGCTGTATCATCTGCAAACTTAACAATATGACAGCCTGGAAGTGTGGCTGTACAATCATATGTGAGCAGAGTGAACAGAAGGGGGCTCAGCACACATCCTTGAGGAGAGCCAGTGCTGAGGGTTATGGTGGAGGAGGAGAAGTTGTGGATCTTCACGGACTGTGGTCTGTCTGTTAAGAAGTCTAGTACCCAGTTACAAATAGAGGGGCTTAGTCCAAGTGTAGATAGTTTGTCTATCAGAGTTTGGGGGATCATGGTGTTGAAGGCAGATGTGAAGTCCACAAAGAGCAGACGCACGTATGAGTCCTTCTGATCCAGGTGGGTGAGAGCAGTGTGGACCACGGAAGAAATGGCGTCCTCTGTTGATCGGTTCTCACGGTATGCGTATTGATGAGGGTCCTCGTTGATGTTGACGGTTGCCTTGATGTGGGACATGACCAGTTTCTCAAAACATTTAGCGACTATCGGGGTGAGGGCCACCGGTCTATAGTCATTCAGACCAGTCACTGTGGAGCTCTTTGGGACTGGGATGATGGTCGCGGTCTTCAGGCAGGTGGGAACTGACTCCAGTGCAAGTGAGGTGGTGAAGATGTCAGCCAGCACCTCACAGAGCTGGTCCGCACATTCCTTCAGAACTTTCCCTGGGATGTTGTCTGGTCCGGTTGCTTTATGAGGATTAATCTTTCTGAGACTGCCTCTCACTTCTGCTGCGGTCACTCTGAGATGCTCTTCATCTGGTGATGAGGTGAGTCTGGTGCTAGCTGGTCTGTTTGGATCATCAAAACGTGCATAAAACTTATTGAGGGCATCAGGCAGAGATGGGTCCCTGGGGCATTGTTTGTTCTTGCCTTTGTAATCTGTTATGCATTTAATACCCTTCCACATGCTCCGTGGGTCTTGTGAGGTGAACTGTCCCTCGATCCTCTGTGCATACGTGGCCTTGGCCTTCTTAATGCCATCCTTCAGTTCATTCCTGCTCTTTCTCAGCTCCTCTTTATCTCCTGACTTGAATGCAGTGTCCCTGGCTGCTAGCAAGGCGTGAACTTCTTTATTTAACCAGGGTTTCCGGTTCGGGTAGGATTTAACATATTTTTTTATGGATACATTTTCAGAGCATGTACTGATGTAGCCCAGGACTGAGGAAGCATAGAGTTCCAGATCAACTGAGCTTCCATCAGTAGCTGCTTCTCTGAAAACAGACCAGTTTGTCTTCTCAAAACAGTCTCTCAACATGGGGGAACTATCTTGAGGCCAGATTCTTATCTCTCTTTGTTCCGGCTTGGAGCGCCTGAGTGGGGGGAGTTGTCTTGGGGCCAGGATCAAAGAGCCGTGATCGGAAGCTCCGAGCGCTGGGCGTGTCTTCGCCGTGTACGCCCCCTTTACATTAGTGTAGACTTGGTCAAGCGTTTTATCTCCTCTCGTTGCTGTGAAGACGTGTTTATTGAAGGCTGGGAGGGAGACTTGAAGATCTACGTGATTGACGTCTCCGCAAACAATGAAGAGCCCCTCAGGATATTTACACTGCAGCGAGGTGAGTAAGTCATGAATTTCTCCCTGGGCGTCATTAGCATTAGCATCGGGTGCTATGTAAATAACTGTTATTAAAATCACAGCATGGTCGCGAGGAAGGTAATGCGGCCTACATCTTACTGTGATCAACTCGACGGCAGCTGAACAAAGCCTTTTTATCACGGAACAGTTCGTGCACCAGTCTTTGTGCACGTAAATACAAACACCGCCGCCTCGTGTTTTCCCTGTAGTCTCGGTGCACCGGTCTGTTCTGAAAAAGAGCCTGTCGTCCAGCTCATAAACAGAGTCCGGTGTATCCTCAGAGATCCACGTTTCTGTCAGGCAGAGCACGGAGCACCTTCTCATCTCCTCCGACGTGGTCACTCTCAAACGAAGTAGATCCATTTTGTTGTCCAGCGAGCGGACGTTAGACAGAAAAAGAGCCGGCATCGGGGGTTTACCGGTTTTAGCGTCTGCCCGCAGTCTCGTCATAATTCCTGCTCGGCAACCTCTCTTCTTTCCTCTGGAGCACCTCTTCCTTTTCTTTCCCCTGGAGCGCGTCTGCTTCCAGAAAGATGTTCTTAACAGCTCCAATCTTCCGAGCTCTGATTTGAGTTCGTTGCTGATTTCAGCTGTGCCCTGTGGTAAATCCGCTCCGATTCTTAACAGTTCAGTTCGGCTATAATTCACCCGCAAAAAACGCGCAGAGTCAGGTACAAAAACACTATTAAAATTACTAAAAACTAGGGATGAACCGGGAGCTCGTGAAGCTGCGGCTGCTCTGAGCGTGGCCATCTTGCCATTTAAATAATAAATAATGTGGGCAATTAGTCCTCTAGCACTCTAAGCCTAAAGCAGCATAACTAGGGGACAGCTCAGGAAGCCTTAGTCGACCCTAAATATAGGATTTATCAAAAAGGAAAGTCTTCAAACTGGATAATGTGTCAGCCTCACGGACAGAGATTGGAAGTTGGTTCCACAAAAGGAGCCTGATAACTGAAAGCTCTGCCGCTCATTCTGTTTTTGGAAACCCTAGGAACCACGAGTAAACCTTCAGACTGAGAGCGAAGTGCTCTGTTGGGAAAATACGGAACAATAAGACATGTAATATAAGATGGAGCTAGGTTGTTGAGATTTTTGTAGGTTAGAATTAGGATTTTGAATTCAGTTCTGGATTTGACAGGGAGCCAGTGGAGAGAAGCTAAAGACTGCAGCAGAATGAGGAGATATATTTATTAATTTTTTATTTAACCTTTGAGTTCACAGATCGCAGAAGGCCTGAAGACATTTGAAGGCAGCTTATGCATGTTTTGGACTGTGGGAGGAAACCAGAGTACCCAGAGCAAACCCACACAAACAGCCTCACAGACACCAACTGGAAGTTGGATCCATGGGAGAAAAGTTTGATAACTGAAAACTGCCTCCCATTCTGTGTTTAGAAACTCTAGGAACCACAGATAGCAAAATTCTAATTGACCTTACATACAATCACATGTTTGGATGAGCAGGGGACGTGGCTAATATTAGTTTACATTTTCTTAAATCAGTGTTTTGTATATTTGCTCGTGCTTCTACATGTGTTGGCTGAGTCATCTGAGCAGCCCGGATGAGAATGACAACAAAGGAAACATGCTGCTGTGGTCATCTTCGATCATCACAACAACATGATTCAGACAGGGGGAAACATGCCTCTGATAACGCTGCATTCCTTTCTGTCTGCAAGACGAGCATTCCTCCCTCCTTGGATCTGTATTCAGTCGATGCTGCTATTTCTGTCACTGATCATGAGGTAAACAGCCAACATGGCTGAAGATTAAAAAAACACAGAGATACAGAGACAACTGCTGATAAAAAAGCAAAGCAAAAACAACAAATGATTTCTAAATCTGTGAATTCCTCACATCAGACCTAGGATAAAATATCAGTATTGCAGTTTTGTGCAAGGAACAGCACATTTCAACCTAAAATGAAGTTATACTGATTAAAACAGAGTTTAAATTTGGTTGAATCTCAGCAGCTGGACTAAGATTACGTCTCTCCCTTACCTTGCATGGAGGATTTAAATTCTGAACGTTTGTGATTTTTGAGAGGAGGGATTTTCTTGACTGGAACTGAACAGGGAATGCGGGTAAGCCTCTGTTATGAACCTGAGGGGGTTCAGAGTTTTTTTAAAACATCATTGTTGTGTTTAGGTTGGCTGCAGTCTGCTAAAAGCACCAGCAGCCTGTAGCTGCATTTTTTTCTCTCAGCCTAATCAGGCTTGATTAGCTTAGGTGAAACACCTGTTTGCTCTCAGCCTTTTAAATAGTCTGAGCTGAGACCTGAACACTGTGGAGGCCTTTGCTTAGAGTGTGGAGGTTTTGGACAGTGTGGAGGTTATGATGGCCAACTAAGGTTGGTGGATGCAAGCAGGAGCTTGTTGGAGCAACTTGAGAGCCTTTTTGGAAGGTAAACCAAGTTTATTTGAAGGCAACTGCAGGCTGCATATGTGTGTGTTCAGGAGTGTCCTTCACCCACCCTGACCACTGTTTGAACATTCATCAGGGGAACCTACAGATGTTTGTTTGTTGAACTGGGAGTTTCCTCCACCCTCCCTGGTTGTAGTGATCTCTTTTTTATTAGAGGTCGTTGGTGCTCTCATCTTTTGAGAGTGTTTGTTGGAGCACTAATGTGCTCTGGTTCTCTTGTTTAGTAGCTCGTATGGACTCTAGTGTACCTAGAGTAGAGGACCTGAGCTGAAGTGTTGGAGATTTTTGAGTCTCAGAGTCTGAGGGCTCTGGTGGCTGTCTGTTGGAGGTAGCTGTGTTGGCTCATGCCTCTCTTCTTTTTTTGCATATATTTACTTTCATCACTTTCTGGTTGGGTAAAGCTGGTAGTCCTGTTTTCGCTTTAGTTCCTTCTATTAGGCCTAGAGTTTTGGTGCAGTTAGCCCGCTGTCTAACAGGGTTCGCCGGCTCTATAGGAGTTGGCTCTGTTGGGCAGCCTTATTTTGATTTTGGCCGCTTTACCCCAACCCATCTCTCAGTTGAACTTTCTTTCTTTTGTTTGTGACGTGGGATGCCTGGAAAAGCTGGTGGTGGTTCCTGACCAGAGGGAGCTACTGCAGATGACTTCATCCTTGACCGGACTTTAGTTTAGTTAATAAAATTTCTGTTAAACCTTTTTCCTTGTGTCCTGCGTCCTTCAAATGTGTTTTGATCCTCACCGGTCGTAACATATTTATTGGGGGCTCGTCCGGGATCTGAATTAGTATTGGGGGCTCGTTTGTAAGGTGCTATGTTTTTTGAGTTGTCTGCTCGTCTGTTTGTCTGCACAGGACAAACTTGTTGGAGTGTTTCTGTGAAGCACTTGAGTTTTTAGACAGCTGAGCACCTGCTGTGCATGTTTGTGGGAGTCTAGTTTTGAGCAAACATTGTGTTTTTTGTGCTTAATCTTGAGAGTGTTGTGAAGTTTTTTTTGAAGCTAAGTGTTTTTTGGACAGTAGTTAATAGAATTAACTGCTCCTTTTTACATTTGGTGTGTTTTGACAGCTGTGTGCTGTAGTTTGCACTCTCTCTGGAGCTGACAGGACCAGCTCCTGGTTGCTGATTGAGCTGAAACACGCAGCTGTGTGTGTGTTTTTTGGATTGTGCTGCGTTCAAATGCAGATGTGATTTTTGCTGTTGTTTACAGTGAAAGTATTTTGAAGAAGGGTACAGCTTAAAGCTGTTTGTTGGCATCATGGCATTTAATTTAAATAAATTCATTGAACAACCTACTGTGCAGGTCTTTGCAGACTGCACAAGAGTACAAAAGCTGAGTGTAGCAGATCATTTTAACATTGATGTTAGAAAATTTGCTAATGATGGATGGCTAGAGAGTGAACTGCTGTGTGAATTGGTCCAGCTTGGGATATTTCCAGAGATAAATGAGCAACGACGTTTGAGAGAAAAAGAGGAGGAAGATGAACGTTGGATTGCCACAAGGAAAAAAGAGCTTGAAGAAGAGAGAGCTGCTCTTGAACAGGAGCGAGCTGCTTTAAAAGAAAAACAAGAGCATGAACTATTAAGAAAGCAGGAACAAGAACGACAGCTGAAAAGTCAATTGTTTTTACAAGAGCAGGAACTTGAACAACAAAGACTTCAAGTTGCTCGTGAACAAGAAATACTGACGTTGCAGAAGGAGCTAACCGAGTTGAGGCTCAAAGCTGAACTGAAAAAGCAACGTTCGTGTCCCAGTGTGTGTCATCCTAAGGTGACACCAGAGCTTTTCACTCAAGCAGGTGAGCCACTTCTACAGGAGGTGGTGCTTCAAGAACATCGACTGGAGGAAGAAGAGGATGAGTCTGTTTTGAGTAACAACTCCCTGGTGAACTGTGAAGCAGAGCAGATTCCAGTGGAGGAGGTGAAACTCTTGCTTCACTTTCAAGAGGAAGATGATGATCTCGGTGACTGTTTCTTACAGATGTTTGACACTGAACATGAAACTAAACAAACCTCAGTTCAGTCAGATGAGGACATAATAGACTTAGAAGAGCTAAATGAGGATGACTTTGAACTGAGGGAATGCTTTTTATTTAGCTCTGAGGAAGAGGATGTCCCAGTGAGCCTAAGAGAGATGAAGCCTCACATGACACCTTCTCCTGCTCCTTTATGTCCCATTTCTGCCGCTACAGAAATTGAAGAGAAAGTGGTGGTGGATGACATGGGACCGACGCCTCAACAGGAAGCAGTAGATGAGTCTGAAGAACTCAACTTGTTGTTAACTGTGCAGTCTGAGTGTGGTACAATGCTGCCATATCATGTTGACCATAACTCTGTGTCTAACTGTCTCTGTGCTTACAGTGTGACTGAGAGCAGAGCTATTGAAGCTGACACAGAGATGCTGTCCAGTGCAGAGAATGAGGACAGATCCCTCCTGACTGTCAAGACCAGTATTCAGTCACACACTGGCACCATTAATGGTGGTGTTGGTATTTGTTTGGGGTCTATGGCTAATAAAAAGTTTTTCAGGATAAACCTAGACAAGCGTTGCTTGTTTGGTTTTAAAACTTTTTGAGTGTGACTGAAGAATAAATGTTAGCGGTTTGATGGACTTTTTTTTTAAATGATGTTTTTAGTCCATTTAGGTGGTGTGACCGCTACATTTTTTACCCTCTGTTTTTTTTGTATGGGTGGATGTGTGATGTTTTCCCCTAACATACACATCACCCCCATACAAAATAACTTTCGGTGGGGGTGTTATGAACCTGAGGGGGTTCAGAGTTTTTTTAAAACATCATTGTTGTGTTTAGGTTGGCTGCAGTCTGCTAAAAGCACCAGCAGCCTGTAGCTGCATTTTTTTCTCTCAGCCTAATCAGGCTTGATTAGCTTAGGTGAAACACCTGTTTGCTCTCAGCCTTTTAAATAGTCTGAGCTGAGACCTGAACACTGTGGAGGCCTTTGCTTAGAGTGTGGAGGTTTTGGACAGTGTGGAGGTTATGATGGCCAACTAAGGTTGGTGGATGCAAGCAGGAGCTTGTTGGAGCAACTTGAGAGCCTTTTTGGAAGGTAAACCAAGTTTATTTGAAGGCAGCTGCAGGCTGCATATGTGTGTGTTCAGGAGTGTCCTTCACCCACCCTGACCACTGTTTGAACATTCATCAGGGGAACCTACAGATGTTTGTTTGTTGAACTGGGAGTTTCCTCCACCCTCCCTGGTTGTAGTGATCTCTTTTTTATTAGAGGTCGTTGGTGCTCTCATCTTTTGAGAGTGTTTGTTGGAGCACTAATGTGCTCTGGTTCTCTTGTTTAGTAGCTCGTATGGACTCTAGTGTACCTAGAGTAGAGGACCTGAGCTGAAGTGTTGGAGATTTTTGAGTCTCAGAGTCTGAGGGCTCTGGTGGCTGTCTGTTGGAGGTAGCTGTGTTGGCTCATGCCTCTCTTCTTTTTTTGCATATATTTACTTTCATCACTTTCTGGTTGGGTAAAGCTGGTAGTCCTGTTTTCGCTTTAGTTCCTTCTATTAGGCCTAGAGTTTTGGTGCAGTTAGCCCGCTGTCTAACAGGGTTCGCCGGCTCTATAGGAGTTGGCTCTGTTGGGCAGCCTTATTTTGATTTTGGCCGCTTTACCCCAACCCATCTCTCAGTTGAACTTTCTTTCTTTTGTTTGTGACGTGGGATGCCTGGAAAAGCTGGTGGTGGTTCCTGACCAGAGGGAGCTACTGCAGATGACTTCATCCTTGACCGGACTTTAGTTTAGTTAATAAAATTTCTGTTAAACCTTTTTCCTTGTGTCCTGCGTCCTTCAAATGTGTTTTGATCCTCACCGGTCGTAACAGCCTCAATGCTGTTGAGGCAGAATAATCAAGTGGGTTGGAATTTCACAGTGTATGAGAAGAGAAGTAGTTTAATTATTTGTATGTCCAAGGCAGCATAGAAGGACAAATCCTGGAAAGTGGAGAAATCAATTTTACCCACCACCGGGTGCAACAGCAGAGCCATGGGGTGGCCGGTGGAGGCCTTGGACACCATAGATTGCCCCAAGGCCACCCAAAACATTTGAGGAAACTATATCTTTAAGACAATGGCGTGCAATGATGCAGTAAACATCAAGATCAACAATGAAAAGATCGAGCCAGTCCAAGATTTCATCTTCCTGGGAGCCTAAATTGACCGCAACGGCGAATCCGGACCAGAGATCAAAAGGCATATTGCACTCGGCCGGGCCGCAATGCAAGGAATGGATAAAGTCTGGAAGAGCAAGGACGTGAGCATTGCGACGAAAACGAGACTCGTCAACGCCATTGTCTTTCCCATAGCAACATATGGATGTGAAAGTTGGACAATCAGGAAAGCGGAAAGAAGAAAAATCGACGCTTTTGAACTCTGGTGTTGGAGAAGACTACTGCGCATACCCTGGACATCGCGGACAACAAACAAGATGGTCCTGGACCGTATCAAGCCGAAAATGTCGCTTGAGGGCAAAATCGTCAAACAGCAACTGTCCTTTTTCGGCCACGTTATGCGAGCAAATTCACTGGAGACTTTGATGATGCTGGGCAAAGTGAGCGGGACGAGAAGAAGAGGACGGCAAAGAATACGCTGGCTTGATACAATCACATCGGCCACCAGCAAGACGATCGCAGAACTCAAAATAATCGTCGAGGACAGGAACGCGTGGAGAGGACAGATCCATAAAGTGGCCGAAAGTCGACTTCGACTAAATGGCTAATCATCATCATCATCATCATCATCATATCTTTAAAGCTGGGGTGTGTAACATTGTAATGTAGTCTGTAACTTTTCAAACAATATATTTTTAACATATTTCTTCACTCTGTCACTATCTACTGACAGACTGATGTTAGACAAAGTAATCTCTGAAAAAAACTATAGTCCCCTTGCTTCTCTATCAGCATTTATAAAAACACTGAAAACACAGAGTGACCCGGACACTGACCAGCCAATAAAAACAGAGTTGTTTGTCACGCCCCAACCCACGCCCCCGCCTGTCACAGCCTCAGCGCCGCGGCTCGTTCTCATTCAAAGGATTGCAAAGCGATGCAGGACTGTTTTTTATGTGACACAAATGTATTAAATATCCCTTCTTCATCCCAGAGCTGGACTTTTATTTAGTTTTTTTGCCAAAAGTCAAGTGATCGCTTCATCCTCCACTCACAGGAATGAGGAAATGGATTTGTCACGACTCACGAGCGAATTAAATCATGTCCAAATTGGCTGGTGATGCTCTGCTGATTACAGGGTCTTTTTGTGTTGTTGGACGAGTGATTCATGGTTTTATTATATTTTTTAAACAGTTATATTATCATATAAACACAGAACTTTGCAGCGCAGAGACAGGACATGTAGTGTGGGCGGAGCATTCCAGACATTCCAAACCTGCGCTGACAGACGAGGAAGTCACGAGCGAATTAAATCATGTCCAACGTTGCTTTGTGAACCTCTGCTGATTTCTGCTGGTTTTTGTGTTGTTGGACAAGTGCTCCATGGTTTTATAATATTTTTTAAAGTTTTTTTAACATATAATCACAGAATATTGAAGTGCTCCGAGCAGACACACAGCAGGGGGCGGAGCAGAACTAAAATTCAGCAGAAGCACGGACTGTGGCTCCCCCTCTGAGCCATATATAGCTCTGAGGGGGAGGTAGCAGAATGCTTTTCTGCGCTGAAAATATTTCTAAGTCCCAGAGTGTTCAAGAAATCGCAGACCATACCTTTAAGCAATATAAAAACTAGTAAGCGACATGGTTGGGTAGAGCTGTTGCCTCTTAGTGAGCAGGTTGACTGTTCAAATCCCGGCCAAAGACCTTTCTGGGTGGAGTTTGTATGTTCGCTCTGTGTACCCAGATAAGCGGAAGAAAATGCATGTACGGTATGTATGTATGTATGTATGTATGTATGTATG
>JBBPBX010005785.1:9688-29844 GCA_038048925.1 Garcialebias charrua | reverse complement strand
GCTGGAGCACAGGATGCTCTCCACTGCACACCTGTAGAACGAGGTGAGAACTGGGCTGCTCAGACCGGCTCGTCTCAGCCGTCTGAGGAAGTAGAGTCTCTGATGACCTTTCTTGATCAGGCTGGTGGTGTTGTTGCTCCAGCTGAGGTTATCATTCATGTGTACACCCAAGTATTTGTAGCTGGAGACCACTTCCACTGCAGACCCACCTATTATCAGTGGGGCATGGGTGTGTTTGTTCCTTCTGAAGTCCACAATCATCTCCTTTGTCTTCTTCACATTCATGTGAAGATTATTCTCTTTGCACCAGCTCTCCAGGTGTTCCACCTCCTGTCTGTAGCTGGACTCATCATTGTTTGTGATGCATCCCACCACCGCTGTATCATCTGCAAACTTAACAATATGACAGCCTGGAAGTGTGGCTGTACAATCATATGTGAGCAGAGTGAACAGAAGGGGGCTCAGCACACATCCCTGAGGAGAGCCAGTGCTGAGGGTTATGGTGGAGGAGGAGAAGTTGTGGATCTTCACGGACTGTGGTCTGTCTGTTAAGAAGTCTAGTATCCAGTTACAAATAGAGGGGCTTAGTCCAAGTGTAGATAGTTTGTCTATCAGAGTTTGGGGGATCATGGTGTTGAAGGCAGATGTGAAGTCCACAAAGAGCAGACGCACGTATGAGTCTTTCTGATCCAGGTGGGTGAGAGCAGTGTGGACCACGGAAGAAATGGCGTCCTCTGTTGATCGGTTCTCACGGTATGCGTATTGATGAGGGTCCTCATTGATGTTGACGGTTGCCTTGATGTGGGACATGACCAGTTTCTCAAAACATTTAGCGACTATCGGGGTGAGGGCCACCGGTCTATAGTCATTCAGACCAGTCACTGTGGAGCTCTTTGGGACTGGGATGATGGTCGCGGTCTTCAGGCAGGTGGGAACTGACTCCAGTGCAAGTGAGGTGGTGAAGATGTCAGCCAGCACCTCACAGAGCTGGTCCGCACATTCCTTCAGAACTTTCCCTGGGATGTTGTCTGGTCCGGTTGCTTTATGAGGATTAATCTTTCTGAGACTGCCTCTCACTTCTGCTGCGGACACCCTGAGATGCTCTTCATCTGGTGATGAGGTGAGTCTGGTGCTAGCAGGTCTGTTTGGATCATCAAAACGTGCATAAAACTTATTGAGGGCATCAGGCAGAGATGGGTCCCTGGGGCATATCATGGCTGTATTTGAATCATTTGTTGTAATTTTTCCTAGTTAAACTGTAGTGAACCAGGTAAATACACACTCTTTGACAATTGTGAAATTGAGGTATGTTATATAATAAATCTTAAAAATGTAAAATATGTGTTATGGCTGAAAAAAATGCAGAAAAATAGTGAGTTTTTTTCTTACTTGTTGAACCTATGTGGAACAAAAAAGGAGCAGAATAAATACAGAGAAAACAGGAAAGTTAAGTAAATCACAGTAAATCACAGTAAAAGCATTACAATATATTTTAACCCTAAAATATCCTGAATCATAAAAAAAAGTTATTTATTCGATAAATAAATAGGTAGAGAGCATAACCCCCCCAATGTTAGACCTAAAGTTACGCCCTTGATTGTGATCTGTGGTGAGAACAGGGAACAGGTGGAAGAGAACTTGGAGAGGTGGAGGTATTCACTTGAAAGAAGAGGAATGAAAGTCAGCCGTAGTAAGACAGAGTACATGTGTGTGAATGAGAGGGAGGCCAGTGGAACAGTGAGGCTACAAGGAGCAGAGGTCACAAAGGTGCAGGACTTCAAGTACTTGGGGTCCACTGTCCAGGAAAATGGGGAATGTGGTAAAGAGGTGAAGAAGAGAGTCCAGGCAGGATGGAGTGGATGGAGAAAAGTTTCAGGAGTGATTTGTGACAAAAAGGTGTCAGCAAAGGTCAAAGGAAAAGTTTACAAGACAGTGGTGAGACCAGCTATGTTGTATGGTCTGGAGACAGAGACATGGACAAAAAGACAGGAGACAGAACTGGAAGTAGCAGAAATGAAGATGCTGAGGTTCTCCTTAGGAGTGACAAGGATGGATAAGATCAGGAATGAGATCATCAGAGGTACAGCACATGTTGAACAACTGGGAGATAAAGTTAGGGAGGCCAGACTGAGATGGTTTGGACATGTCCAGAGGAGGGACAGTGGGTATATTGGTAGAAGGATGTTAGAAATGCAGCTGCCAGGAAAAAGACACAGAGGAAGGCCAAAGAGGAGATATATGGATGCAGTTAGAGAGGACATGGAGGTAGTTGGAGTGAGGACAGAGGATGCAGAGGACAGAGTGAGGTGGAGGAGGATGACTCGCTGTGGCGACCCCTGAAAAGGGAAAAGCCGAAAGAAGAAGAAGAAGTGACCTAAGTTTATTTATCTGTACTCTTTGCTGTTTCCAGTGAACCTTTTGAGAACTACCTGTTCTCGCCCTGTGTACTTCTGGAAATCTCTTTGTGAGGCCCTCAGTTGTCTTCCTTGGCCTCCAACCACTCACCCATCAGTGACTACTTCCCACATTGGATTACCATTGAAAAATGGTAATGACCTTGGAAAAAACCCATAAAAAGGTGTGACCTATACACCGGAAAATACGGTACTTCAAATCTGACCAGAGGAAGCCAGGAACTTGTGAATCACTTGAATCTGGATTCCAAACTTTCTGTCATGATTGATAATTCCTTGATCACAGATTAGTGTTGGGCCATAGACTAACTATTAAATGAAAAACGTAGCTTTCAGCTTAAAGACCGTGTAAAGTGAATTTCAACATTTTCTTCAATAAACATTATAAATGTGATAATTGTAATCTTGTAAATGAGTAAAAAGTCTCAAAATTGTAGCTCAATTAATTTTGGAGTTATAGATCAAACTGTGTATAAACATATTTCTATTTCAGGATTTTTTAGGCGTGGTTTAAATGTGACCGCGTTTCGTCACGCGGTCTTCTTAAGTATAGCCCCACCCCCTGCAGCTCCAGCCGTATAAATGCGTTCTTCGGTGGAGCCGTTCACTCGCTACCGACCGTCTCCCTCAAGTACTCTCACTCCTTTTACGCATGGACTGCAGCCGCTCCATTGTGACATTTCTTTTTTTTTAGCCAAAAGTCAAGTGATCACTTGAAGCTGTCACCATTCGCTTCCTCCTCCTCCGAGGAGGAATGAATGAACTTGTCACGAGTGAACTAAAGTCATGTCCAACGAGGCTGCACCAGGTTCTAAATATTTCCTGGTGTGCAGGTCTGCTGTGTGGGCTGAAGGAGAAGCGCTCCCTGTTTTTAATTTATTTTTTTAAAGTTTTCATGAACATATAAACACAGAAAACCGCTGCGCAGCCCTCTGTCTTTTTTCGCTCCGCCCTGCTGCAGCTGCTGGAGCCTGCACTCCCCCCCCCGCGCGTGTGTGTGAGAGCGATCCGTGTGAAATCCTGCCACGCGTGCCGTGAAACGCCGTGACTCCGCTGACACAGATGAGATAACTTATCAACGTGATTACTCTTTTTAATCCCCAACACAGACCCCGCATGCGAGGTGACCGGCCAGAACTCAGATAAAAACAGAGCAGGTTTACTGCTGCTCCTTGTCTGCCTCTCCACACAGAACAGTCAGCTCAGGGGGCAGGACACGAGCGCAGCTGCGCTGAAACCACGCCCACGCGCTGACACGCCCCCAGCGTTTGAGAACAAGGCAAAATCATGTTTTTTCATGATTTTTGAGACTTAATTTTATAAGGAAATCAATGTTTTTAATCAGTCAGATTTATATGGGTGATTAATAACACATATTTATGCCGTGTGACAAAATAAAAACACACATTTAATTTCACTTTACACGGTCTTTAATGCTTCTCAACCTTCTGTCTTAGGGGAGCGTGGCAAAAAATGTGTGTGCTGGGTGAGTGAGGTCCTTCTTGATGCAGGCATTTCTCTTTCTGCATCTGGAGGTGTAAATGTCTGTGATGGTGGGGAGGCTGACTCCAACAGACTTCTGTGCAGCCTTCACCACTCTCTGCAAAGCTTTTCTTTCTGCAGCTGTGCAGCCTCCATGCCACACGTTGATGCTGGAGCACAGGATGCTCTCCACTGCACACCTGCACTTTGAGATTTTTATTAATGAAAAATGCATTATAAATGGAATTCATTATTATTATTATTATCTGTAGAAGGAGGTGAGGACTGAGCTTACCAGTCCAGCCGTCTGAGGAAGTAGAGTCTCTGATGAGCTTTCTTGATCAGGCTGGTGGTGTTGTTGCTCCAGCTGAGGTTGTTATTCAGGTGCACACCCAAGTACTTGTAGCTGGAGACCACTTTTACTGCAGATCCTCCTATGTTCAGGGGTGGGTGGGTTTGTTTCGTGTGAAGTCCACGACCATCTCCTTTGTCTTCTTCATATTGATGTGAAGGTTGTTCATCCTACACCAAGACCAAACTCAGATAGAGACAGAGCACATGGAGGCTGATCGACTCAGTTCTGGTGCTGGTTTCTGCTGTCCTGCCGGGGATGTGGAGTCGTGTCCGCTCTAATTGTCTGCGATGATCTGATTCATACCAGAGAGTGGTGCAGCTCACAGCATCAGACCTAAACTGCTCACTGTTAATCTACTGAGTCAGCACACACATGCAGTTCAACTCAGTTCAGTTTTTTTTTTAAATTATATATATAAACTGCCCATTCATAACAAAAATCATCTCAGGGCATTGTACAAAACAATTCACATCGAGCTTACTTATATAGTGCTTTCCAGCCCCCTGTGAGGGGCCCCAAAGCGCTTCACAGTACCAACCATCCACCCATTCATACACATACTGTACACTGGTAGCGGTAGACACAGAGCTGACTCATTAATGCCCACTGTGGAAAGACAAAAAGCTATTGATCATGTTATTCCCTGTGTCTGTGTTGGCATGTTTGTGTGTCTGTTAGCAAAATATTTGATTATCCAGAGGATGGATTTCTGTGAAACTATTAGAAATTAGCTATTAAATGTGCCTGCACAATTGATTAACTTTTGAAGTCAACCACATTCAAGATAGCTGCCACAAGTAATCAACACTGGCAAATACAAATATGGATATATGTCAGTCAATTTTTCAGCTACTGTAATAAAATCTAGTTTGATAGTAGCTGAAAGCAATCCCCAACAAAAACTGCAAACACTAAGAGATCATACAAGTTCTTTGTTTAAAGCCGGGCCATGCAGCTGGCTGTAAAGTACGTACCTTCAAGGTTTGTTACTTCTTTGTTTTTTTATTGGAAATCTTAAAACCAGTTATAATTACAACACCAAACAGGTGACCTGGAACATGAGCCAACATCTAATGAAACCAGCAGGGCTTCTGGCAGTTTACAGACCATCAGAGAAAAGAGCATTTCAAAGCAGAGGTGAAAGTGATGAAAATAGATCTGATTTCATTGCGAGGGCAGAAAGATCTTTAGAACATCTAACAAAGTTAAGTCAGGTCCTCGTGGATGGTTTCTATTCGTTGAAACTTTTGTCTTTAATCCAAAAGTCTCCGTCAGTCCGAGAAGCAATAACAAGTCTTATAAATGGCACCTTCACATAGTGGGTCAACCAGTTTGATGTATGGTGTCTGGAGTCCGCCCTCTCCCCCGCTAACTCATTTGAAGCAGTCATGGCCAAAGTGGTTCAAACTATTCTGATTAATGCTCAATAATCCAGGTAGAAAACCCAACAAAGTTAAATTTGGTCCTCTGGATGGACAGACCTCTCAAACATGTCTTGTTTTACCGACAATGGGTTCAGTTGACTCATACGTAAAATAAAAGGGACAGGCAAGCTTGAACATAAAAAATCAAATAAAAAATTTGTTAAAAACAAAGATTGATGGAATATGATGAACTGTCGGATTAGGTGCATCTTGTGATTCTTTATGATTCGTTACACTTCAGACACATTTCAGTCTACACATAAAAGTACTGCTGTCCAATACCCAACTAAAGCAGCAACTAATGCACAGAATACAGACCATAAAGTAATTCAATTCTCTGCTGACAGTCCATCCACGGCCAGGGGAATACCACTAATGGTGGGTGAAGTCACTGCTAGTGAAATAGATCTAACGTGTGTGCAACTTGCTCCACTTTTGGACTGCACTAATTTAATTACCATACTGGGTTCTGGGCATGGCAACACAAACAGATCCCTGTGATCCATCAGCATGAACTGGGAAAATGTTAGTGGAAAAAGAACGGTGCTATACGATTTTAATTTGCTATCTGCATCATGTGCCACACTCTTTAAGACCCACTGGATTTGTGGATACTTAGTATTTTCTTTCATCGTTATTTCAAAGAAGCAGCACCCTAGGCATTTTAGTAACATTGATTCAATCCATGGCTGATTTCAAGTGAAACATATCATCAAAAATAAATCTGGTCATCGTGCAAGGTTCAAAGGCTTGATGTTTAAAGGGCGATTTTTGTGCTGGTAAATGCCACGTCTCCGTACATCCTTAACTGTGTTTGTCAGTGTGAGTGCATGTCTGGTTTGGAAAGTCTGGTCCACAGACACGCTCCAGTGGTGGACGTGTTCCACCTTGGCTAACCCAAAATGACGTGCAGACCACAGAAAGCCACATACATATTTGATATGTTCCTCACAGAGTTGTTATGTAATAGAGTTCAAAATAAAGCTTTCTCCAGAAAACAGGTAAGGTAAGTGGAGCAGGTGATTCTCACGTTGTGCAGAAACTGGATTTGTCTTCTTGTTCAATACAAAGTCTGTAAAGGGTGCCGGAGTCAAAACTGTCAGATGTGAATTTAAAATGTTGTTTGTCTTTCACGTCCTGGTCTCCAAAAGCAAACCGAGTGGTTTGGATGTATTTTTACTGCTGCAATTTTTATTTATTACATTTTGAAACAACAACAAAAAGTTATTTGAGTACCGGTATAAGTGTAACAAAAGTCTGTTGTTGTTCTTGTGAAGCAGAGCTGTGTGTGATGGTGGTTTGACGACCCAAATGTTAAACAAATTTTTGAAGGAAGAAGGTAAAACTCATGACCCAAGCGGAAGTCTAACCTGATAACTTGAGGAGTTAATTCAAACATTTGATTTGACATGGCCTTTTCAGCAGCTTATTATTTTTTATAAAGCACAGTTGATAATGAAACTATTTATAATAGTTTATTTGTGTCTTTGTTTGTGTTTTATTTACCATAATTTCTGGTTTATTGAGCGCACCTGAATGTAAGCCGCAACCACATAAAAAAAAAAACATAGTGCATATATAGGCCACACTTTATAAGCAGCAGGTGTCCACATTGTGACATGAGATATTTACACAAAAAAATGTTACAACAACTAAAGTCGTCTTATTCAGTGTCAGAATTGAACAGCCTCAGATACACACTTCCTCAGTCTTTCTTTTGTTGTCGCTCTCAACGTCACTTTTGTCTTTTCATTTAACCTTTATTTATACAGGCTAGTTTCACTGAGCCAGGGGGACTCATTTACCAGATGGATCTGTTCCAGGCAGAACATATAAAGTACAGACAACAAAACAGTAGACAATGACAACAATAAACTACAGTAAAAAATACAGTTATAATAGGAAAAGTGTACAAATCAATAAATCAGGGTGCTCTAGGGTGAAATACTAAAAACAAAAACATATTTGTTTTGACTTTTCTATGACACTATCAAATGTTGAAACCCCTTAAAGAAATCAAGGTGGACAATTTCAGTTCCTGTTGCAAGGTGTTCCAGGTTGCAGGAGCTGAGTAGGAGAAGGCCTTTTTGCCAAGTTCAGTCTGCACTGAGGGGATGCTGCATGGTAATGATGGCCTGAGAGCGCATGTTGTAACTGCACTGATGACGTGACATGTGGAGAAGGTAGCAGACCAAGGAGGGATTTATATATGAAAATGAACCAGTGTGAGAGCCTACATGTACATAATAATGGCCAACTGACCAAAGAGAGAGTGCAATGATGGGTATGGTACAACCAGTTATGAATCTATTAGCATCATGGTAGACAGCATCCAGCATCTGCAAGTAGCTGGCAGGGGCATTCATGTAAATAATGTCACCAATGGCTGGTAGGATGGTAGCGGTCACAAGGCGTTTTCAGGCATTCAGACTTAAGCTAGATTTATTTCTGAAAAAGAAACCCAGTTTTAGTTTCGGTTTCTTTATCGAGTTTTTGACATGTGGTTTAAAAAAGAGATGTGCATTGACCAAAATTCCCAAGTATTTTTAAGAATCTACAAACTCAATTGGAACACCATGCATGGATGAGATAGGAGGAAGAGTTGCTGGCACTGACTTTCTGTTGAAAACAACATCCCTTTGGTTTGTCAGCATTTAGCACCAGCTTGAGATGGAATAAGCCTGACAAAGATGTCACATGCAGACTGTAGAAGCTGGAAAACCTTGGCAACTTTGTTAAATCTGCAATAAACTACAGTGTCATCAGCATAGAGATGCAAGGATGCATCAGGAATGTTTTGATCTACATTATTTATATGAATTGTAAAAAGAGTGAGACCTAAAACTGAGCCTTGTGGCACACCATTGGTGACCGTGGTAGCTAGATTAAGCACCGTTATGTCAAACACATTGCCTCCGACCTGAGAGATACAGTAGTTTGAGAACCAGCCAACGGTGTGATCTGAGAAGCCAATATCTGAGAGCTTGTGACATGTCATGATGTACAGTATCAAAGGCTTTGGGCAGGTCTAAAAAAAGTGCAGCACAGTAATCTTTAACGTCCAAAGCTTCAACAACATCATTAAAAACCTTTAGTGAAGCAGTCATTGTGCTATGTTGTTTCTTGAAGCCAGATCGGGGAGAAGATAAAATATTGAGTCCAAAAACTTCTTAACTTGAGTGTTTAGTTTAGTTAGTTTAGTTATTTCAGTATTTCTAAAACCTTAGTTAAAATACAGAGTTTGGAGATTGGACTGCAACTAATTGTTCAGTATATTGGAGTCTCCTCCCTTCAATAATGGCAGCACAAAAGCTGTTTTCTAAGCATCTGGAACACTATTATGTTGTATAGACTGTTTGAAAATTTATGACACTGATTCTGCTATAATTTGTGCAGCTAGACTTAAGAAGTAAGGAGGGAGGTTGTCAGGGCCTGCAGATTTTTTAGTATCCAGATATTTTAAAAGTTTGGTAACCTTACGGACGGTAAAAAAAGAGAATGTACAGTTTAATGAGGTTTGACTTGGTGGAGTAGGTGATTTACCTTTAGAAACTGTATTAAACAAGAAACTGGAGGCTACAAAATGTTTGCTGAAACAATTTAGCATCTCAAACTTATCTGACACAGGAGCAGAGTCGACAAATAATGATTGTGGTGGCAGGTCAGATGAGTGAGTGCTGCCATCAAGCGATTTAATAGTTTTCCAGAAGCTCTTAGGATCATTTAGATTTTTGGTGTTCTGAGATAAATAGTAGTTTTATTTTGCCACATTATTGGAAGCCGTACAGCGATTCCGTAATTGACAAAATTGCAATCAATGGAAGTCCTTGAGGCAAATTCACATTTGAGCTTGTGCTGTCCTTTTCATCACGCAGCGGTCCAGCCTTTCGAAACTCGTTGGTGATAGTGTATTTTTTGACACTGCTCCACGTTGTCAGGATCCACTGCAGACTTAAGCAAAAGTTGCTTTTCGCATGCAACCAGCTTTGGTAAACGATTTCTCCCCACTAGTCATCCAAGCCTCTCTCTGAGCTCTGAGTGCCACTTTAAATGCACGATTCACACTTATATCGAGTGGTTGCAAATACTTTGTTGTGCCCCCAGGTATCACAGCTGGAATTGAGTTTGACGTGTATTGGACAGCTATGTAAGCACCCAGGTGTGACAAGGCTAAATGTTTTGACAGCATAAAATGCGTTGGCTCGTAAAAATCCATAAATTATCCGCATCACTGAATAAGCTGTGGGGTTCAAAGCATGTGAAAAAAGTAGCGGCTTATAGTCTGGAAAGTACGGTAGTTTTTGTTGTAGTGTTGACTGGGTGATTTGCATTTAGATTTAACTCACTTTTGCTCTTCAAATTTTAATGTTTAATATGCAGTGCAGACAACTGTCCACACTTTGTGGCATCAGGACTCTACAAAAACTGGTTCTTTCTGCACAAGTTTCAGTTCACCTCAGAAAACTGTGTCGGTTGTATAACTGGCATGGCAGGCTGTTTGGAGTTTGCTTTAGGGATTTCACCTCCTTCTCCCTGCACCACTTTACATCCTCTACGGATCCTTCATGGGCCAAGTCTACTTTTATTTTCAGGTTAGATGAAATAATTTATGTGAAAAGATCAAAGAAACTTATAATATCAGTGGAGGATGACCTCTCTGACACTATTTTGCTTGCAGCTAATAAAACTGACAAGAATATTTATCTGTAAGTAAATGTATATTATCACATTATTTATGGATCAGCTGACAACAGCTGTAGTTAAATGGGTTATACATTGGATACATTGGTTGTAAAACTTGTAAAAGCCTTACTTTCTTTACAGTTTATTTAATTTTGGTATATAAAAACATTGTTTCCATAAAACAGGTTTCTTAGATTAATCATCTCATCAAAGCTCTTAATTTTGTAACCAAACCAACAGTGAGGTGTTGACATTTTATGTACAGAACAACAGAACAAACATACAGTTTCATTCAGCATTTTATAACCAAATAAGCACAAAGTAAAACAGAGTCATATGAGTTATGTGCACTACAAATAATCAGAATCAGTCCAAAATGAGCATAAATTGTGATGTGAGTTTATTAGTTTATGTAAAAAATAAATAGATACTTTTATTTAAATTAAAATACTGATATAAACAAGTGAAAAACAACTAAATTCAACATTGTTTTATGGCTAAATATTTATAACAAACCTGGAATATCTCAAACTCGGACATTTGAACAAATTATCCTGCATGCTTTGTGTCCCATTTCCACCTCACCTGACCAAATGGTCAAATTACTTCCTCAGCATGGCTTCAAGGTCTTTAAAAGTCTGTTAACGATCCATTAACTTAAACCAGGTGTACTGAAGCAGGATACATTAAATACATGGAGACCAGGGGGGTGATCTGAGACCAGCAGTAAGAGAAGAAACATTGTGATAAATATAATTTCAAGCTTTTATTTTGCACATTGTCTAAATCTTGGAATTACTTAAATGACTTTTGATTTAAAAGACCAACCTAAAGTAAATTTGTACATGATTATAGCTGATTTACTTTCAAAGTATATAAAAGAGCTGAAAGCTTTCACAGAAAGAATTACAACACAAAATGTGTCTGCCAGTTGTGACGGTGTATTTGTAATCAAATGATAAAATAGCTGTCCTTTATTTGCTTTTTCAATTGTTGTCTTCAACTGTTAATCAACCTGAGTTCACTTCAGTTCACGTCTTTCCCAAAATGATTCCTCTGAAAGCTAAAGGACACTGTAGGAAGTGGGAGTATGATGGGAATATACAACTTGCACGGTGCTATTTATAAAAATGAGAACATCAATCTTGTAAAACGNTTTTAGATTGTTCATTCTATTGTGCTTTAAACAACTGTTAGATGTGCAAACATTATACTGTAACTTGTCATCTTATCTTATTTACAATTAATCAGATGAGGTCAGGCAGATTTTACAGTCTATACACGCAAACAGCGCATGCACTACGTCACTTCTCCAAATTCAACCCCTACCAATCAATAAATGTCCAAAACAAACAGAAGGACAATCATTCATGCTAAGCCTCATAGCAGGCCCATCAAGCATCACCAAATCAACTTACATACATACATTTGGTCCGCAGAAGAACAGCAGAAAACTCATGCAGCTGCAGGGCAAAACCAGAAACCTTTTTTCTGTGAGATAAACCTTCAAACTCTCCTGATTAAAGTAACTCAAAAATATTATCTGGCCCCTAAGATGTTATTTTAAATGTAAAATACTTTTATCACTTTAATTTTGTCAGTAATCTTTGATTATGGTGTCAAAAGTGCAACAGAGAACATCAAATGAGACCAATCAAATTCTTGTTGAGGAACCTGCAACCAAGAAAACATGTTGGGTATCTAACTTAAGTTAATATAGATTCTGAAACTGACCCTTATAGTTTGAAAAAGGTTTTAATTTTGGCCCCCTTTTGTAAGTGGGTTTGACACCCCTGCTCTTTGTGAAACCAAACACATTCACACGGTACGTACAAAGGCAGAGCATTAGCAGCATCTTCTGGAGCCTGTCTGGTATTGCACTTTTTAGATGGCATATTTTTTATTTATTTTACCTTTATTTTACCATGCAAAACATTAAGAACAATTTCTTATTTACAGTGTCTGCCTGGCAATCCAGTACTGTTCAAAAGTTTTAAACCACCTAATAATCAGTTGTCATGCAATGTTCAGGTCTCTCTTGTAAATGAGCCCCAAGGCTCAATGGGATTAACCTGTCTAAATAAAGGTTGAATGAATGCAACCAATGTTGTAAGTGTGTAAATCTAAGAGTTAATCTAATTCTTAATTTTGTCTATCACATTCAATCAACAGTAGCCATTACAAAAAATGCATTGACTTGGTTAGTTTTATAGATAATGAGCTAAAATGTTGTGTGCCCATTCAAAAAGAAATAAAGAAAAGAGGAATGGCTCAAGACTTTTGCACAATACTCATATATATGCACATTTCACAGTGGGGGAATTTGTGTTTCTCTATCTAAATAAAAAGTCTAACTTTTTTCTGCTCTGCCTTGTGGCTAACAGCTTTGATTTCCTCTTGTAAAAACACAAACTTGACAGTAATGCTGCAAAGTCTTGGACATGTTTGAGATTTGGATGTTTCTTTTCTTTCTGGTGGTTTGTGTGTTTTTATAACAAACTCAGTCCTCACTGGCACCAAGTAACTGTTTGGAGAGGTGCTCTGTTGTTCTTCTTAAACTATTTTTAAATTAAGTCTTCACTGGACAAGTTGGGTTGCTCCACCTCTGACTTTAAACTATAAGTGGTGTGCAGAGTTTACATAAGCTGGGGCTCATACTGGTTCAGTTTGCGTTTCTACTGGTTTACACATAGGTAAGCCATGGGCATTTGAGGACACTCTGTGCTCATGGTTGTATCTGAAGTATGTCTGTTTCTGTGATTTTACCCCCTAAATGTGCTGCAGTTTTTTATTCAAGTCCAATTAATGTTAACACTTTACAATAAGATAGAATAGATGGCAAATAAATAGTTTGTAGATAGGTTATTTATTTCTCTATAAACACTTTATAAATCATTAATTATTGTTTATTATGCATTTATTAAGGGAGACAAAACTGACCAGTTTCTTGCCAAATAGTGAGCCAAATTTGTTCATCTATACATTTCATCAAGAGTTGTTATATTAAACATTTCAGACTAAGTTACTACCATGTAAGCACACTAAGCATTTGTACGGTAAACCTACTTTTTTTAGCATATAATATTGTGCTTTAGCTCTGCATCATAAATATCTAATGCTAATATTATACCCTAAAAAAATAGTTTTAAAACTGTTTATTGTGCATACAAGGTAGTACCGGTAACTTAGTCCTAAATGTTCAATATAACTACTGTACATGAAGGTGAACAGATTTGATCACTATTTGGCAAGAAACTACCATATTTTCTGGTCTATAAGTCACACCTTTTTGCCTAATTTGCATGCCCAGCAACTTATAGAGAGGTGAGACTTGTTTATGGATTTTTTCTCATATTTTTAGACCAATTTTTGGCTCAGATATGACCGTTTTTCATTTTGGCCAAAAATGCTGCAGTACCACTTTTGGCCGCTAGGGGCACAAGCAGTACCAGTATCGGCCGCTAGGGTTGCAGGCAGTACCAGTATCTGCGGCCACTATGGGCGCTAAAGAGATCTCTAGTCTGTGTACGTGCAGACGTACCTGGAGGCGTTACCTGTTGTTTGTGTATTGAGAATAAAAACCTATCACCCAAAGCCAAATCTCTGAGAGTGAGTGGGAGAAAACAAAGAATGACAACGAACTACAACGGCGAATCCAGAGAACAACAATGCCGCCGAAGAGGAGATCGTACACAGCGGAATTCAAGCTCCAGGTTATCAAAAACGCAGCCGAGCACGGAAACCGGGCAGCTGACCGGCACTTTGGGGTCAGTGAGAAAATCGTCCGGGACTGGCGGAAAGCAGAGGGAGCGCTCACCGCCATGAAGCGCTCCAAAAGGGCGAACCGGGGCAACAAAGCCCGCTGGCCGGAGCTGGAGGACAGGGTCAAGGCGTGGATCGTGCAGGAGCGCGCGTGTGGAAGAGGAGTCTCCACTGTCCAGCTACGGCTGCACGCCATGGCAGTGGCGAAGGACCTGGACATCGCAGAGTTTGCTGGGGGCCCATCGTGGTGTTTCCGTTTTATGAGACACCATAAGCTCTCTATACGAGCACGCACCACGATGTGCCAAAAACTCCCAGCGGACTTCGAGGAGAAAGTCACCAGTTTTCGTGCTTTTGTGTCTCGCCAGGTAAGCTAACAAACTTTTTTTTGTGTGTGTTTATCGTATCTTGCTAAATTGTAATATATTAATTTAATATAAAATCAGTAGATGACTGTAATGATAAGAGCTTTAAATAAGTGTCTGTTTTGAGCATGAGAGCAGGCGCACTGTAACTAGTTGGCCTGTAGAGGGCGCCCTGGTTCTTTGTTGTAAAAAGGGCACATGTTGACTGTATGACACAGTTGCATCAGTTCTTAACTTGCATAAAGCTGCCTGCTTCAAGTAACACTCCGGTGTGGTTATTAAAGAACTCACTACACAAACATGACATGGTGTCAGAAGATGGACTTGAAGAGGAGCAACCGTTTGTAAAGTCGGACGCAGAGTAAGCCACGTTTTGGAGTTGCTAACGCTACCGGATGCTAATGCTAACGGAGCTAGCCACCTAGCTGGTCGAGAAGCAGAAAAAGAAGTGAGCATACTCAGCGTGTGAATAAGAACTGAACATGGAAGGACTGCACCCACCATCTAGTTTGCAACTGACAGGTAATGTGGCAGAGAACTGGAGAAGATTCAGACAACGTTTTGAGCTGTACTTGACTGCAATAGGCGCAGATGAAAAGAACGAGAAAAAGAATGCTTCAGTGTTTTTGCACGTGATCGGCGACGATGCACTAGAGGTTTACAATAACTTCACCTTTGACGAAGAAGCTGATAAGATGAAGCTCAAGATAATAATTAAAAAGTTTGAAGAGTATTGCATACCCAGAAGAAATGTGACATTTGAGAGACACAGGTTTTTCACATGCGTGCAGAAACCTGGTGAAACTATTGATCGGTATGTAACTGAGTTAACCAACAGAAGCAAGACGTGCGAGTTTGGCGGACTGGCAGACTCATTGATCAAAGACAGGCTGGTGTGTGGAATCCCAGACAATGGTCTGAGGGAGAGACTGTTGAGAGAGCAGGATCTCAATCTGGAAAAAGCAATAGCTCTGTGTAGAGCAGCAGAGACAGTGAAAACTCAAGCTAAAGAACTGTTCAGCGAAGACAACACAGTCGATACAATAAGAAAGGAGACAAACAGGATGTCAAAAACAAAATGGACACCTACAAGAGGAAATATGAATCCGAAGCCATCAAACAGAGAGAGACAAGAGAATAAGTGTGACCGGTGTGATACACAGCATCCTCCAAGAAGATGTCCAGCGTTTGGGAAAATATGTAACAACTGCAACAAAAAGAACCATTATGCCAGATGCTGCAAAAGTCAGGACCAGCAAAGCAAAATTCATGCAGTGGATGAAAGTGACACTGATGAGTTCTATGTAGATGTGGTGACAAACAACAACAATAATGATGAAGAGGATTGGATAATGACACTAAAGGTTAATGACTCATATGTTGCAATGAAACTTGACACAGGAGCCCAAACCAATGTAATATCTGAAATAGAACTGAAGAAAATTAGACCAAGACCTCAAATATATGAGACTAGAACGAAAGTGAAAGGATACTCAGGAGCAGCAATACCAGTGAAAGGTAAATGCATGGTTAAAGTGACACACAAAGAAAAGACTTACACACTTGCATTTGTGGTGGTGACACAAGATGTGCAAACCATACTAGGTTTATCTGCTTGTACAAGATTAAATCTAGTAAAGAGAGTGCTTGTTGTCGACACTGAAGGAAACACATGTTACGAAGAACTAATGAATGAATATGAAGATCTGTTTCAGGGCCTGGGATGCCTACAAGGTGAACACACGATCAGAACAGACGAAAATATTCCACCAGTCATTCACCCTTGTCGGAAAGTGCCATTTGCTCTTCAGCAACCACTAAAAGAAGAGCTGGACAGAATGGAAAGGCTGCAAGTGATCAAGAAGATCGATGAACCAACAGAATGGGTGAGTTCACTGGTGATAGTGGTCAAAAAGAATGGAAAACCCAGAGTGTGTATGGATCCAAGAGACCTTAATCGGGCAATAAAGAGAGAACACTTCAAGCTGCCGACAAGAGAAGAAATAATGTCACAATTTGCTAATGCCAAATACTTCAGCAAACTAGACGCATCCTCAGGATTTTGGCAACTCAAGTTAGATGAGGCAAGTTCAAAGCTGTGCACATTTAACAGTCCATTTGGCAGATTTAAATTTCTTCGGTTACCTTTTGGCATTGCCTCGGCGCCTGAAGTGTACCACAAAACAATCCATATGATTTATGAACACTTAGAAGGAGTGGACACTTCAATGGATGACATCATTGTATGGGGCAGCACAAAGGCAGAACATGATAAAAGGCTGAGAGATGTTCTGGAAGCAACCAGAAAAGCCAACCTCAAGTTGAATAAGGAAAAATGTCAACTAGGAGTTAAAGAATTAACATTTGTTGGAGATATCCTAAGCAGTGAGGGAGTGCGACCAGACCCCAAAAAAGTGTCAGCAATTGAAAATATGCAAAGACCACAGTGTAAGAAAGATGTACAGAGGTTCAATGGAATGATAAACTACATGGGTAAATTCATACCCAATTTGTCTGAACAAATGACACCGCTGAGACAGCTAACTGAAAAGAAAACGGAATGGGAATGGAATCATGAACATGAGAAATCCTGGAATGATCTGAAAAAGGCACTAACAAAAGAACCTGTCTTGAAGTTTTATGATCCAGCAAGAGCCATCAAAATATCTTCAGATGCATCACAAAATGGATTGGGAGCAGTGTTATTACAGAAATATGAAGACTGGCAACCAATTGCGTATGCATCACGCTCAATGACTGATGCAGAAACAAGATACGCACAGATTGAAAAAGAGCTGCTGAGCATAACGTATGCCTGTGAGAGATTTCACCAGTTCATTTCAGGACAAGAAGTCTGTGTGGAAACAGATCACAAACCTTTGATCACACTGTTCAGAAAGCCTCTCAATGACTGCCCTTTAAGGATTCAAAGAATGATGATTCGTTTGCAGCGCTACACACTAAACGTGATGTACACACCAGGCAAGTTAATGTACACGGCCGACACGTTGTCAAGAGCAGTTGACCCCAAAGAAGTAACAAGCTCTAAAATGCGTGATGACGTAGATTTATATGTCAACATGATCACAAGTGCACTGCCTGTGTCGGACACCAAAATGGAGCTCATAAGACATGAGACGAAGAAAGACATGACAATGAAAAACCTCACTCAAACCATCATGAATGGATGGCCCAGCACAAAACAAAGTTGTACACCTGAAATAAACGAGTACTGGAACTGCAGGGAAGAACTATCAGTAGTTGATGACATCATATACAAAGGGAGCAAAATAGTCATACCAAAGAGCTTACGGAAAGAAATGCTGCAAAAAATTCACAAAGGTCACCTGGGAATTGAAAAAAGTAAAAAGAGAGCTCGGGAAGTCTTGTACTGGCCGCGGATTAACCAAGATGTAGAAAATGAAGTTTCCAGTTGTCCAACATGTTTAAAATACAGAGCAAGCAATGCAGCAGAGCCGCTGAGGCCTCATTCAGTTACAGACAGACCTTATCAAAAGGTAGGAGCAGATCTCTTTACATTAGAGGGACATGACTATGTTGTGATCACTGATTATTATTCCCTGTACCCAGAAGTTTACAGACTACATGCCACTACAGCAGAGGCTGTTATAACGACTCTTAAAGCAACATTCTCCAGACATGGTGTTCCAAATACAGTCTTCACGGACAATGGTCCACAATTTTCCAGTGAGAGTTTTCGGTGTTTTGCTGAGGACTGGAACTTTGTGCATGTGACATCAAGTCCTCACTACCCTCAGTCCAACGGGTTGGTGGAGAAATCTGTTCAGACAGTGAAAAAGCTAATGAAAAAGGCAAAAGACAGTAATGAAGATTTTCACCAGAGCCTTCTGATATATCGTGCTACACCACTAGAACATGGTATGTCCCCTGCACAACTCCTGATGGGGCGGCGTCTGAGATCAAACCTGCCGGTTAAAGAAAGCCTGCTGACTACAGAAGTGGATGTAAGGGTGAAGGAATTCAAGGAACGACAAAAAGCAAAGCAAAAGTACTACTATGACAGAGGAACACGCAATCTACCAGAACTTCAGAACGGTGACCATGTGCGACTGAAAGACAACACCAGTACCTGGGCAAGAAAAGCTACAGTTCTAGCTGAAGTCCAGCCAAGGTCATACAACGTCCAAACGGAAGATGGTGCAGTGTTGAGGAGGAACCGTCGTGACATTCTGAAAGAACCTATCACAGTTATGCAGCAGAATGATGTTGGCGGCACAGACGCACACACAACTGAGACACCAACTCAGGTACAAGAGAATCACATAAGAAGATCTTCCAGAAATGTGAAACCGCCAGAGAGACTTATTGAACAGATTTAAGATCATTATGAACAATGCATTTTTAGTTACTGTATGTTTCAATGTTCAACTTCTGGAAAGTAATGCTAGTTACCCTATTGTTTGTTTTGAGAAAGTTTTGTTTTGTTTGTTTTGAAAAAGGGGAGATGTAATGATAAGAGCTTTAAATAAGTGTCTGTTTTGAGCATGAGAGCAGGCGCACTGTAACTAGTTGGCCTGTAGAGGGCGCCCTGGTTCTTTGTTGTAAAAAGGGCACATGTTGACTGTATAACACAGTTGCATCAGTTCTTAACTTGCATAAAGCTGCCTGCTTCAAGTAACACTCCGGTGTGATTATTAAAGAACTCACTACACAAACATGACAATGACGGTCTGTTCGCTCGCTCACAACGGGTCTGTGGATGCGCGCACTTGTTTTTTTTACTGTAATGTTTCCCTTTGTCTCCGGCCAGGTCCAGGCCCACAGAATCGCTGTGGACCACATCGTAAACATGGACGAAGTGTCATTAACGTTCGACATCCCGATGGGCCGTAGCATCTCCCAGAAGGGAGAAAAATCAATAAACATTTTGATGACAGGGCAAGAAAAGTCCCACTTTACAGTGGTTCTGGCCAGTGGGGCGGATGGGTCCAAGCTCAGACTGCGGTGAGGAGGAGGAGATGGAGGCAGAGGGACCATTGAGTACGGGTAACCTTCCTCGTTCTCTGGCTGAACTGTTTGCCAATGACACAGAGGAAGAGGAATTTAATGGGTTTGAATAAAAACCGTAAAATAATTAAATATCTGTTTCTGTCATCTTTATGTGCGGGTGAGCGTGTAGTTATTTTAAAGCCGCTTTATTTATGTTGTAACCGTCAAAGTGCATTTATTAACAAAAGTTAAACTGAGACACACTCTTACAATAATTTCAGCTAACAAATATATATTTTTAGGTGTTTCTCTTGCTAAATTTAAACGAAATGCAGGGTTTCCGCCCGCTGCAAAGCGGGTCTGGTCTGTGGGTGCGCACACTCGTCTTGTTTACGTGGTAGAGAAACTATTTAAATTCAGCTGATTTGACCATTTTAATAATTTATTAAGAAAAGTTAAACTGAAACACACTCTTACAATAATGTCAGCTAACAAATATATATTTTTAGGTGTTCCTCTTGTTAAATTTTAACGAAATGCAGCGCTCACTGCAAAGCGGGTCTGGTCTGTGGATGTGCGCACTCGTGTTGTTTACGTGTTAGCGAAACTAGTTAAATTCAGCTGATTTGACCATTTTAATCATTTATTAAGAAAAGTTAAACTGAAACACACTCTTACAATAATGCCAGCTAACAAATAT
>JBBPBX010005784.1:56646-70765 GCA_038048925.1 Garcialebias charrua | reverse complement strand
GGAGATTGCAGCAGCTCAGCTCAGACTCTAAACTGTAACAACTGTGCACAATACAAACGTAGCGCTGTGCTCCCCCCACACCCATCGATAACTGTTGACACTAACGTAGCACTACGCCAACCGTCCTCTGTCGACGAATGTCGAAGACACGAGCACCCTGGTCAGGGGAATTTTGGTAAAAGTTTGTGGATGTTTATCACTGCTGATGTTAAGTTAATGTTGAACCGTGTGTGTGAGGTCAGAGAGTTTTGACCTGATGACCGCTTGCTATCCACAATACTAGCAATAACAGCATTGTTAAGGCTCACCCATAGCTCTGCGTACGTCCATACGCAGCTGTATGCACGTACTACGCAAAGGCACAAGCGCATCCCCGCAGGGCATGTACGCGCAAAGCTCAAATTTTACGACCGCGTACGCAAACGCGTTGTCGACCACGTACGCAAACGCGTTGTCGCACAATAAACTGCCCGGCGCCGGATTGTTTTGTATGCAACACAAATGTATTAAATTCCCCTTCTTCATCCCTGATCTGGCCTTTTCTTTTGTTTTCTTGCCAAAAGGCAGTGATCTCTTCTTCCTCCGTTGACTCCATGACTGAAATTATGAGAAATGAACAAATTTGTCACGAGCTAATTAAATTCAGGTCCAGCGTGGCTGCGGGAGGTTCTGCAGATTTCCTGGTGTGCTGGTCTCATGTGTGGGCTGCAGGACCAGCGCTCCCCGTTTTTTTTTTTAATTAGAACTTTTTACTTATAAACACAGAACACCACTGCAGCTGCCAGCTCACGCCTTTTTTCTCTCTGTAAGAGTGTGGCTCCCTCTGGTGGTCGTCTCCTTCCTTGCCTATCACCTTCCTCAGGTGTGTATGATTTAGGTAATTAGGCTGTGTATATAAGTTTGCATTTGTGTGCTTGTCTTTGTCGGGTCATCTCATCTTCCTCCCTGGTGTGTCGTGTCTTTGCAGCTCCTTGGTTTTTGTGAGTACACCTCGTCAAGTTTGAGTTTTGTATTACAGCCACAGTTGAGCTTTTGAGTTTTGTTATTAAAGTATTTTTGACTTTTTACTACTCGTGTCTCTGAGTGTCCGTCTGCACCACTGGACTCATTCCTCCCACACCACGCTGGATCGTAACATGATGACCCGACCAAAACAGTGAGTCCAGCGGGCGGAACTTTCCAGAGACAGAAGATGACGGTTTCCGCTCGAAGGGAGCAGCCGTCATAGACGTGGTCCCTGCAGCTGCAGTTCCTGCGGCCGCTCTCATGCCTGCTGCAGTCTCCGTTTAGTTTTTCCACCTCCTGCAGTCTCTGTTTCATCAGTACATGGATCACACCCAGTTCAGACTTTATTTTTCTCACCTGCCCGTTCTGTTTTTTTCCCTCGCCGTCTGGTCCTCGCCGCCTGGTCCTGGAGCGTGCCGCTGGCTCTTCGACGTCTGCTGGGGGTTCCTATGCCGTTGACGCCTCTACTCCTCAGGGGGTCTCCGCGCCGGTGACGCCTCTACTCCCTTCGGAGTGTCCCCGCGTCGGTGACGCCTCTACTGCTCGGAGGGTCCTCGCGCCGCTGGTGCCTCGACGTCGCGTCTGCGGGGGGTTCCTGCGCCGTTGACGCCTCCACCCCCCTCAGGGGGTCTCCGCGCCGGTGACGTCTCTACTTCCTTCGGAGGACCCCCGCGTCGGCAACGCCTCTACTGCTCGGAGGGTCCTCGTGCCACTGGTGCCTCGACGTCACGTTTGCAGTGGGTTCCCACACCTATGACGCCTCTACTACTTCGGAGGGTCACCGCGTCGGTGACGCCCCTGCTGCGGGGGGTCCTCGCACTCCTGATGCTGCCTCGACGTCGACTGGGGGTCTCCACATCGATGACGTCACTACGTCCGATGACGTCTCTGTGCCCGGTGTTTCTACGCCTGCTGCTGTTTTTGACGCTTGTTAGTTTTCTGGGTTTAGTCTGTGTTTAGCTCTGGTTTGGGTTTTTGCTAGTATGTTTTTGTGTTTGGCTTGTCCCTTGTCCTGTCCCCTGTCCTTGTGTTTTCCTTCGTGCCTGCCCTGGTTGTTGGGGGTGTTCCTTGGGGACGCCTGGGGGCGTCTTTGAGGGGGAGGTACTGTAAGAGTGTGGCTCCCTCTGGTGGTCGTCTCCTTCCTTGCCCATCACCTTCCTTGCATGTGTCCTTGTCTCTCAGGTGTGTATGATTTAGGTAATTAGGCTGTGTATATAAGTTTGCATTTGTGTGCTTGTCTTTGTCAGGTCATCTCATCTTCCTCCCTGGTGTGTCGTGTCTTTGCAGCTCCTTGGTTTTTGTGAGTACAACTCCTCATGTTGAAGTTTTTGTATTAAGCCACAGTTGAGCTTTTGAGTTTTTGTTATTAAAGTATTTTTGACTTTTTACTACTCGTGTCTCTGAGTGTCCGTCTGCACCACTGGACTCACCCCTCCCACACCACGTTGGAAGTCCACCTGTCTGTACCACGGGACTCATCCCTCACACACCGTACCATACCGTGACACTCTTGACCCGTCAATCAATTCAGTAGACGTGTCAGCAAATGACCAATCAGCGACCTCAATTTGTCCCGTAGGTAAACGCTCTGTGCTGCAGCTGCTCAAATGATGTCAAGAATTTGGTGCGAGAATGTACGCGAGAACGAACGCTGAGCTGTGGGGGTGAACTGTCTGCGTACAGTACACGCGTACGGCCGTACGCAGAGCTATGGGTGAGCCTTAAGAGGGGGGAACACAGAGGCCTCTGTCATGTTTAATAATGGGCAAGTTCTTTTCACAAAGATGGCTTCCACTCTTCTCTCAAACCAGCAACAAACTGGTTGATCCACTGTGAGGTGATATTTATAAGACTGAGTTTTGTTGCAACTCCTCAGACTGAAGTCTTTTGGGTAAAAGACGAAACATTTCAACAAGTTTTTTATTTTATTTTTTTATCCGTCCAGAGGACCTGACTTAACTTTGTTAGATTTTTCTACCTGGATTATTGACTATGCATCAGGATACTACAGATCTGCTGCACAAATTCCAGTCATAAATATTTTTGCTTGTAAATCAGAGGGTGTTGTGATGGTCAGCAGCCCCCGGTGACCCCACATCTGCTCACATCACTGCTCCTCATGCCACACTCCTGCCTTCATGCTCTGTGTTCTCCTGCCCATTTCTCCTGTCCCCTCCTGCCACAGTTTTCTGTTTGCCTATCACCCATCTCTCAGCTCAAGCTCGCTCCTGTCACTCCATGCCATGCCTCCCTTGCTCCTCCACAGCAATCAGCCTTGATTCCATGCACCTGTTATCTGCATTATTTATGCTCCAGTCATTCTCTTCCTTGTTGCCAAATCATTAAACCTTCCATGGTCCCTGATTCTAAGTCTTCATAGTTCCTGTTTTCATGCCACAGCCTGGATTCCTTACCTTGTTTCAACCTCATCCTGTACAACGGATTATTCACCTTGCCTGCCTCTCTTTGGATTTTGTCTAGTGATGGTGAAATGAAGCTTCATGAAGCACTGAGGCTTTCCATTGCATAGCTCGACTCATGATCCGACACGCCATGGTGCTTCATTTGCTCTACTACACCATCAAGTGGACTATAAATGTAAAACTGGTAGATGGATTCTAATACCGTATTTTCCAGCCTATAAGTCACCGTTTTTTAAACTAATTTTCATGTCCTGTGACTTATAGGGCGAAGCAACATATTTAGGGATTTTTTTCCCATATTTTATATGATATATAGATATGACCGTTTCCATTCATTCTGACGAAAAAAATGGAGCAGTACCACTTTTGGCCGCTAGGGTACACCGACCGTTCCCAGCTCATGTGTCTGACAGAAGCCTCCCCTGGTCGGACTCACTCTGTCGTAGCCCGGCCTCCTGCTCTCTGGAGATCTGAACTACTGTTACCTTGCTAGCAAAATAGCTCATGAACCACAGGACAGATTTTGATTAAACTTACAGGAAGTAATCACTGGATGGACATTTACAACTGATTAGCTGTAGGAGATGTTTGAGCGAACATTTGATTTATTTATAATTTATTTTCGCAGCGCACGCACGTTTGGAAGACCGTCAAAGTGAAACAATTTAAATCCAGCAGATTTGACCATTACGTGCATTTATTAAGGAAAAGTTCAGCTCAGAAACACTTTTACTATGTCAGCAAACAATTTTTTTTAGCCGTTTATCTTGTTAAATTTTAAAGAAATGAAGCGTATCCGCTCGCTGCACGTGCACGCCCAGCACCGACGTTTCAAAACTATTTTTTTAATTCAGCTTACTGTATTTGACCATTACGCATATTTATTAAGTAAAAGTTCAGCTCAGACACATCTTTGCTATAATTTTCAGCAAACAAATAATTGTTTTTAAGTGTTAATTTTGTTAAAGTCCTACCGTGCACGCTCCTGTGGCCATTTGCGGTGACGCGTAAAATACGCGACGCATCAGCGGTGACGCATAATAGATGCAACGTATACAGAGGTGCAACACTTTTTGGATTTGTCCACTTTATTGGACATAATTGGACTAATGCGACATATAGGGCGGAGCGACTTAAAGGGCGGAAAGTACGGTAACTGGTTCGCAAAGCTTTAAGTTGAATAAAAGAAACAAGAAATCATGTTTGTGAGGACATCAAATAAAGTCTAAATTTGATCTGCAAATGATCTTAATCTGTATTTGTGGTGATGGTGATGATGGATTTTTCTGTCTGCCTCTTATATTTTGAATCTCGCACATACAAACCAGCCAGTTCCTGAATCGGTCACGTGGTATGGACCGCTAGCGAGGCCTCAAACGTCTCTACACGCCTCGATACAAGCTCCACATAAATCCTCCTAGATTACTCGACACAGAAGGACACCACTACTGCCTTCCTCCTTCTACGACTACACCTACGGATCATGACTTGGCTCTGGCTTCTGCTCTCGTTTCCCGTGCATGACCCCTGCTTCGTTATCTGGACCCTGCTTTTGAACTTGCCCCCTGACGAACCACGAACCGCAGCTTCTCACGGCCAATGACGTCATCGCTACTATTCTGACATGTGACTATCTCCGTCCTGCTTGTGAGGACCTGTCACCGCAGCTGATCCTGACTCTCCATCCAGCAACCAAAAACATAAAAACTGTTCTGTTTGTACTCATGTGTCTGGCTCATTCTGAATCCTAGACCTGAACCTGACTGGTGTAGTTGTGAATAAAGTTTTGTAACTTAGTAAAAATTTCTGCTTTGTGCATGATAGGAATTTGTTTGTGCAAAAAAGATTTGTATTTGTTAAAAAAAAAAGAATTACACAAAAAAAAACTTCTACTATTCCTGATTTCAAGTTCTGCCTTTCGTTGCAGTTTGATTTGCTTTAAAGTTGAGCATTTATTTGAAACTAACAGGGTGTCTACTTTTCAAAGAGTCTAAACCAACTCAAACATTTATCTCAGGACCTCCGGCTGTATTGCTCTTTCTTTCTGAGGGTAAATTGATGCAGATTCTCCCTGGACTTGGTTGTTCGTAGCAGATAGGGCTGGTTATGAGTGTGAGTATCCTCTGGTGGCTTTTGTAGAAGGGGATTAAATGCATAAATATGGCAGGGGGATCTAATAACTGTGTGCACTGAAGGGGGAATATGCATCATCTACACTTTGTAAACACAAAATGCCAGCGTGCGTAACTGCATCTGTAACCTTGACAATGACAATAATGCCTATTAAAATGGAAATAATGATGGCTTGCCCAACGGGATTACCCCATCTGATCCGTTTGTGCAACAGTGTTGCAGTTACAAGTGGCTGGAATCATAAATCCTATTATAGTGCAATCATAGTGCTGCGACCTGAGATTGATTACCACATAAACATAGTTTAAAGAGTACGATATTCAATTTCAACAAAGGCTAACTATGAAAACACAAGGCACATTGGAATAAATAAACTCACAGAGCAGCTCAGAGAAAAGCAGATTTAAAGCTAGCTTTATCATCTTCTATGTGAAGAATCAGTTTGTTGGAATGAACGTTGAACAGCTCACAGAAACAAATGGTGTTACACAACTTTCACACTGAATGACGACCCGGTTGGGCTCTCCATCACCTGTTAGAACAAGGCTGGAGTGCGGATAATTTGGAAAACAATGGTGGAGTCATCATTGTTTACTACAGTGATAAACAACAACCTCACTATGGACGTTTTGTGAACCTCAAAATCCTTCACCCTCTATCGAACACGTCAGGGAGGCAACAGATGGAATACATGAATTTTGGTTAAAAAGTAATTAATACTCTGAGTAGTTTTAGAGAAGAGTACTTTGTACTTTTACTTAGGTATTTTTTAACACAAGTAATCAAAAAAGGCGTTCAATATGTTCAATCATGTCCTGGACGACTGAGAATCTTCACCAGCATTTAACACAAGTACTTTTACTTGTTATTGAGTACAATTTAAGCAGTGTAACAGTACTTGTACTTGAATACAAATTTTCAGTACCGGTACTCTTTCCACCTCGAACACTTCTTAAACTTTCTGACTGATAGAAGTGGAAAAAGTTTTGGTTTACGGAGCCTGCAACAAGTTTGTTACTAATTTAAAGTTAGATTTGTTGAGCACATTTGGGAACATGTTCAAAAATTTAGCGAGCCCATCGCGTTAAGGCTCTGCAACCTGTAAAAGTTACCCACAGTTGCAGTTCAGTGAGATACAAGCTTGAGTATATTAATGCCCATGTCAATCCAGAAACTTTTTTTTTGTTTGAATAAAAGATTGAAAAGTTTGTTTGCACACCTAACCAGGTAAAACATTATGAAAAATGTATTTCACAAAATTCCCAGAAGGGGAAACACAGCATGTCCTGTTTTCCACGTGTCCAGTCAGTGAGGCAGGAGGATGTGCATCAATCCAAGTGTAGATAATATCTTTACTTACGTCATGCAATTTAACTCTAATGACTTCACTTCTTCAGTACAGAACAGAAGTCCAGATGCATCAACTTCCATCCATCCATCTAGGGATGGGAATTGATAAGAATTTAGCAATTCCAATTCCTTTATCGATATAGTTTAGATAGAAGAATAGATAGAATGTATCTTTATTGGCATATTTGCACCAAGGTACAAAGTTTTGCAATTGGCGCACGCACCATCCGAAGAGGGACGTACGCACGGAAAGTCACAGCAGTATAAAATTGTGCCACCAACAATCAGATATGGAAAAAGGAACACACAATCGGGTAATCATGGTATTCAAAAAAAGAATCTATCACATTTTGTCTCAGGACACTCTATGATAAAGTCCAAAAAACTCTACCTGCTTTAGCATGAATAAGACAAGACATGTTGCATTTTGATGACAAGCAGGGAGATTTAGTCCGTGAGTAATCATTCCAGATAAGCACAGTCTGCAGATGGTTCAGCTCGGCTCCATCCGAACGCACACACAGAGACCTCTGGGGGGAGGGGGGAAGGCAGCGAGTTCTCAGCAGCTTTCGACTCCAGGAGAAGCTTTGCAGACAGCCTTCTTTTCAAGGTTGCTCAGAGTCCAGATTAGATAGTCGCTTTATTTATTTTCAGGTCAGGCCACAGTGTACTTTTGACTGCAGCCTTCCAAGTCCAGGTGCTGTTCAAGTCCAAATCGCCGAATCATGTGAGGTTCCGAGCTACAAATCCCCCCCATATGTGCCCTGATTGAGGCCGGACGGCTGTAAACGAGTCCCAAAACGCACCGCAGGTCCGCGGCTGTCCACCGTTGCTCCCATCGTGTGGTTCAGCTCGTACAACAGCTGGGAAGTCGAGGTCATAGCCCGGATCAAATCATCTTTGCTGAGCAGGAAGTCTCGCCAGCGCATTGATCGCCGCGGCAGTCTCCCTCAGCTTCCAGTGGCAGAAACCTCTGCGAATGCCAAAAGACAGAGCAGTTTCCACTAGTATCCCAATAATCCACAGATATTTCACGTCTTCGACAGAAAGAACGGTCAGACACATTAACTTCCACTCGTTCCACAAGTCCATAATGTAGCTCACCGCATACGTGTCGATGGGGCACGCCGGCTCTCCTTGGCCGGTGCGTTTCGTGGAAAAAAATTTATCGATAGAGGAAACAGCCCACGCAAATAAATCCATTTCCAAATTGGTTCGAGTGAGCGCTAAAGAGTTACAGACGAGACAAATGCAAAAGCATGGAGGAGGGAGAAATATGAATTTATCGATTAAATTCCTTATCAATTCTCTTATCAATTCTAATTGGGTTAGGCAATAAAATATAGTAAACCATTTGTGTGCATGCAGTATTTAATGATCTTTCACCAAAACAAAAATATAAGTTGTATGAATAATGAATTCCTAATTAACAATAACACATCATCAAAAGACGTCTGAATTGGTGATAAGCTTCTATACAGGTGGACTTCTCGATCCAGTCTCTGAGCTATGGAGATGGGGGGCTGCTGCTGCACTGCTTCTTTACGGGAGGCATCTGAAATTATTGACCATCCATCCATTATCTTTATCTGCTTCTTCCTTTCTGGGTCATGGGGGTCACTGGTCCCCATATTCAGCAGTCACTGTGTGAGAGGCGGGGGTCACCTGGACAGGTCGTGAGTCTGCATAGAAATAATACAAATGTTTTATTTAGTTTTTTATATTTTCATTAGTCTGTGTGGCATTTCATTTTGAAAATCAGTCACTTCTATCCTAATTTTTAAGACTTGATTTTGCACATTTTGGGACATCGGTAGAACATTGTACACTTTTTTTTTAAATCCAGAAATGTCATGATGGGACACAAACGTCACATGACACAATTTGCAGTACTTGAAATGACAAGAAACCTTGAAGACTCTGATTCTGAACTGTACACTGTTAAATGAAATAAAAAAAGTTATAAAACAAAGTTCAGAAGGGGCTCTTGCCTAGTCCAGAAGGAAACAGCAGATGATCTAACACTACGTGAAGTGTGTCTGTGCACGTCCCAGTGTAGCATCCTGCTGAGCTGGTCAGTTCTAGTCCTCACATTGAATCAGGACCCACATATGCAAGTTCTAAATTAACCCAAATCCTCCATGTCCTCTTGCAGAAAAAGTCAAAATAGCATAAAACAGGAGAAATGCTGCAGTCAGAGATGAGTCTCGCCTGATAAGCTGAAAAAATCAGGTCCCTGCTCCAGACTAGTAAACCCCAGAAATGCCACTAGCTCGGATGAGTCGCGTTTGGATCTGCTGCTGATGTAGACGAGTCGGGTCACTGCTCCGGGTTAACAAACAAGCAGAAATGCTGCTGACTCAGGTGAGCTGTACAGATATCAGCATACGTTTACATACCACATAAACACAAGTTAACATTTTGATTGACTTTAAATAGAAATCAAGATTTTTTTTTCAATATCTCCAAGGTGTTTATTAATTTATTGGTGTGTGTGAAATAGAATGAATATCTCTGAATATTGCACATATTTTAGTGACAGATTGATTCAAATGAACAGAAATCCATAAAGTGAACCAGATTTAGCTCCTCTGGTTTTGTGTCTTCTGCACAGAAATGTTTCTGTAGTGTTCACCCTGGAGTTAGACATCTGTAACATTTAAAATATAATGTAAATCCATCCATCATCTTCCTCTTGTTCTGGACTCAAGTCTCGGGGGCAGCAGCTTGAGCAGGGAGGTCCAGACGTCTCTTTCCACAGACTCTTCTTCCAGCTCTTCTGGGAGGACTTCAAGATGTCCCAGAGACATAGTCTCTCCAGTGTGTTCTTAGCCTGGTTAAAACCAGACCCTTGTCCTTCACTTCGCTTCGTACTAGGGTCTGGGACTTCTCCCATAGACAACGATTTCTCCGGTAGATTTTTGACCGGACCAATCAGAGAACAGAAGGCGGAGTTTTGAACGACGTCGACTGACGTCGTCAGTTAAAATGGCTGCCGCCACGAAGGAATTTTCAAGAAAACAAGGTAAAAAACTATTATTTCTTTGCTGAGAAAAAATATATTTCTTAGCTGACGTTATATCAGAAGTGTTCCTGAGCTTAACAGTTCCTAAATCAATTCACGAAATGGTCAAATCTGCTGGATTTAAATTGTTTCGGTTTGACATTTTCCAAACAGCCTCGGGTGCGCTACGAAAATAAATTATAAAAAATCGAATTTTATCTCAAATGTTTCATCCAGGCCAACAGTCAGTAAATTAGAGCCATATAATTACACACTGGTAGCAGAAAAAATATCCACCGAGTGGTTTCTGAGCTATTTATCTGATAGCCTGGACCTCGCCAGGCTAAACTAACAAAACTCCGCCTTCTGTTCTCTGATTGGTCCGGTCAAAAATCGACCGGAGAAATCGTTGTCTATGGGAGAAGTCCCAGACCCTAGTACGAAGCGAAGTGAAGGACAAGGGTCTGGTTTTAACCAGGCTAGTGTGTTCTGTGTCTTCCCTGGAGTCTCCTCCCAGTCAGACATGCCCGAACCACCTCAACTGGCTCCTCTCGATGTGGAGGAGCAGTGGTTCTACTCTAAGTCTCTCCTGATAACTGAACTTCTCACCCTGTCTCTGAGGGAGAGTCCAGCTACCCTGCAGTGGAAACTCAGTTCAACCTCCTAGATCCACAATCTCATTATTTCGGTCACTACCCAGAGTTCATGACCAGAGGTGAGGGGAGGAACGTAGACCGACCAGTAAACAGAGAGCTTCACCTTACAGCTCAGCTCCCTCTTCACCACAATGGACCAGTACAGGGTCCACAATACTGCAGACGCTGCACCAATCCATCTGTCAATCTCACGCTCCATTCTTCCTTCACTTATGAACAAAACTCTGAGATACTTGAACTCCTCCACGTGAGGCAGAACTTCACCCTCGACCTGAAGAGAACAATCCACTCTTTTCTGACTGAGGACCACGGCCTCAGATTTGGAGGTGCTGATTCTCATCCCAGCTGCTTCATGCTCGGTTGCGAACCGCTCCAGTACAACCCCCAATTTACACTACATGCGTTCTGGCTCCGGTCTGCTCCGGTCCGACCTCCGCAGCAAATACGCACCCGTTATAATCAATGAGAGAGTTTACACTGGCTCCGCACGGCGGCGGCGAGTAGCGGCGAGCGGACGGCAGTCCGTCAAAATAGACCTCGATCCTATTTCTGCCGGACGCCGGAGCTGTGCCGGAGTCAACTTTTAAAGATTACGTCGCACCAACAGGAAAAGGAACGAGCACAACATCCGTATTTACAAAATAAAATCACCACGGGCGGACTAATCCTAGCTCTATACGGATTTATTTGTACAAAAATGCTGTCAAACTATCATTTATGACTACGCCTACAAACGCAATACAATAAATATTTTTTTTTAAGTATTTTATTCTGAAATGTAATAAATCACTTCCTGTCGCTCATTTACGAGAGAAGATCAACAATCAAACAGCGAGGCAGTCTCTACTGTTGTTCTCCTTCTTCCACCGAATGAATTGTTTTGTTCTGACTTCTTTATTTATCACTTGATTTATCGTGCGATCTTGCAATTCCCGCGCATGCGTCTCGGAGCAGCGCATCCAGGCGGACCGGAGCAGAGCGGAGGTAATGGAAACTGGACTTTGAGACGCTCAGCTGCGACCTGCGGAGCGGAGCGGGGCGGAGCCGGAACGCATGTAGTGTAAATTCCGGGTAAGATAAAATCGCAGCACGATGATGCCAACCGGACCACATCATCTGTAAAGAGCAGAGAAGAAATACTGAGGCCACTGAACTGGACCCCCTCCACTCCCTGGCTGCACCGAGAAGTTCTGTCCATACAAGTTATGAACAGAATCAAGACAAGGGGCAGCCCTGGTGGAGTCCAACTCCCACCCTCAGTGGGTCTGACTTAACGCTGGCAATGCCAACCAAACTCAATGACCATTCAATAATAATAATAATAATAATAATAATAATAATAATAATAATAATAATAATAATAATAATAATAATAATAATAATAATTAGATCCCAGCAACAGATCTGAATTGAGCTTTAAAACCTGCAGTGTGAATGTAAGCTTATTAGAACTAGAGGGTAAACGTGTATTCTCACTTTTAGTTTAGTGTATTATACCTTTACTAACATTTTCTCTTTAAACAAATTTAGCCCTAGGAAGTTATTGTTTCTGATATATTTATTTATTTTATCCTGTATTTTTAGAAGCCTATGAAGAAATGGTTATGTTCAGGCTTCTGGCTAAACTTCACCGTGTGCTTAATTATTTTGTTTTCTGACCGGTGTCATATGTTTGTTTGTTTGGAGTGGATGTTTGTCTAAGAGGAAACATCTGCAAACTAAACATCTGGATAGAACCCCTGCATCAGTTTAAGTGGTTTGTGCAGATCTTGAGGTGTTTAGTAAGCGTGCCATGGAGCGCAGCGTTAGCAGATGTAGCTCTGTTGTGGACAGAAGAGGAAATGGTCGACAGAGTTCTTGGCAGACTCTTCAAATCAATACGAATGAAAATGTTTTCGAAACAGAGCAGCAAGTCTGGGCTTATTGTTTTTTTGCTCGACGCAGAGATCGATGCGACGAGGCTTTACAAACACGTCACTTTGACATCAAATAACAGCGTCGCTGTGTTCATTCATTTTATTGCCTTTCTTTGTGGAGCCTGCTTAAAAACACTTGTTTTTATAACTTTTTATTTCCTCTGTTTGTTGCTCCCTTTTCTTTTTCTAGTCTTAGAGACAGTGAAATTAGGAGGCTTCATGTTTATTCATGTGTTTCCAAAAAGTTAAAGGCATAAAATTAAAATGAAATTTTTTTTAAAGGTTGTCAAAGGTGAACTTGGGCTTTGTCCATGCAGGAACTTAGTTTTTCCAAGCATTCTTTTAATTTGTAATAAAAAATCTTAGTTAGGAATATTTGGTGAATTGTGTTTTAGCTGGCCTCATCATCTTCTTTCTATTAGAATCTGGTGGTGGTTTAACCAAAAAGGCAGGCAGGACTCTGAGAACTCTGGAGGTAAGAATGAGTAAACTGTTTTATTACATGAAAACAAAAAGTTGGAGTGGCAGCAAACTTACTTCACCTCGAGGAGACACGACATGGAGGGAGGAACACAGGAACAAGGAGCCGTACATGACAAAGCCCATACAACGAAGAACAGAGAGATGCAGACTAATATTCAATTCAGTTAATTTATTAGCACCAAATCACAACAAAGTTGTCTATTTTACCAGGTAGAGCCCATTGACATCAAGATCTCTTTTACAAGGGTCACCTGGTCAAGTGGTCAGCAGCACACGTCACATGGTAATTGACAATAAGCATTTGCATTTATCAAAAAAGAAAATAAAGAAAACTACAATCACAATAAATAGATGTTGACAGTTCAAAACCAACAGGATAAGACAGATTTCTATATACAGTACATTATATACTGTACATAACAAGCAGACAGACATTGGTTGAGCAGATACAGTTTTAAAAAAATCAACAATGACATGTATATTGAATAAGTATTGTTTAAAAACATCTGCAAAGGTCAAGTTTCTTGATGACATCTAATACGGTTGACATGAAGGATCAAGAGATGAGTGTTGATAGTTTCAGATCTTTCTATAAGTTGTTCCAGGCTGAGGGGACAGCGAAGCTGAACTCTCTTTTTCCTAGTTCAGTTCTGACCGGAGGAACTGACAGGAGGACTAGATTGTGAGAGCGCAGGGAGTTGTATGTGTGATGTTTGTATTGGTAATTATTAAAGTTCTCTATCTAAGGAAGCAGCAGATGCATTGAATATTGGCTTTGTCGCAGTCTCCCATCCTGAGCAAGCACAAAGGCAACAGTGGAAAGGAAAAACTCCCTTTTTAAAAGAAAGAAACCAGCAGAACCAGGCTCAGGACAAGCGGCCATCTGCTTTGAGAGGACAGGAAGGAGAGACAAACACAGAATGGCAGGTCCAGATAAAGGTGCAGGTGTACCTGAACACATTTGTAAGACTTTTCAAACCTTTTCACTAGTTCTCTAATAGACCTCTGTCATTCCAATAAAATCATAACATTTTTGATGTTATCTTAATTTATTTCTAATAAAAGAAAAATATTTTCATGTAAGAAATCAAATGTTTTTAAAGAACAAAAAAATATGGCAAACTACCATAGAATTTTTTTTTTACCAAC